>SNQJ01S0069598.1:48311-65494 GCA_010110895.2 Picea sitchensis | reverse complement strand
GTTTTTCTATAGATGAGGATATCATCAAAGAAAACTAAGACAAAATGATGGAGAAAGGGACGAAAGACATGATTCATGAGGCTTTGGAAGGTGGAGGGGGCATTACACAAGCCAAAGGGAATGAACAAAAACTCATAGTGGCCCTCATGAGTGTGAAAGGTCATCTTGAGAATGTCTACCTCTTTCATATGTATCTGGTGATAGCCCGAGTGAAGATCAAGTTTAGTAAAGAATTAGGCACCACTCAATTCATCCAGGAGGTCATCAATGACAAGAATGAGAAATTTGTCTTTAATGGTTAGTTTGTTGAGGGAACGGAAGTCAAGACACATTCTCCAAGAACCTTCTTTCTTCAGGACCATGACGACAGGATAAGAGTAGGGGCGCGTACTAGGGCAGATAACGCCTACATTAAGAAGTTCTTGGACCATTTTCTCAATTTCATGTTTTTTGTGAAAAGGGGTGGCGATATGGACGGATATTGGGAGGAAGGCTTCCAAGTACAAGGGGAATGGAATGATCATGAACACTATAGGAAGGAGGGAGTCCTTGGGGAGTGGAAAATACCATTTGATGTTTAGAAAGGAGGGCTTGGAGGTCATGCAACACCGGGGGTGTCTTTGTTGCTTGTATGACATGGAGTTGGGCAATGACACCAGAATGACCTTTTTTGAGCAGCTTTTCCATGCGATGGGAACTAATGACCTCAGGTGAACCAGTAGTGATGCCTTGGAATTTATATTGGTGGCTGCGATGGGGAACTAATGACCAGTAGCCAAGAGGTGATGCCTCTGAATTTATATTGGTGGCCTTCCTCGATCAAATTGCATGGTTAATGCCTTCAAATCCAATAGAGAATGGGACCCAAAGTTCTTAGCCACCGACCCAACACAATGTCAGCGAAATCCACCCATGTCGATAGAAAACATATGGTATTTAGGTGGTAGTCACCGATTTAGAGACGACATTTTCACAAAGGTCTCTCCACATTTCATGGAACCACCATCGGCAATCATGATTTGAAATTGTTGATAACATGGATGTAGCAATGATTTCTTGGGCAATGTGATGATGAATAAAATCATGGGTGCTTCAACTATCAACCGCACGGTTTGACCTTCCAATGCTTGATACCTATTATATTGAGGGTTTTGGGAGTGGAGAAGCCAATGAGATCATTGAGGGGAAATGATGGGTTCCTCTACTTCGAGAGGGTCCGAGGGAGGGTTATGTTGATTTCGTGTGACCTGCATATCGTGGGGCTTCAACATCCCCTAAACATCCTCGAGAAGGCCATAAAAAGATTTTTGTTCCTTACACTTGTGGTCTCAGAACATTTTTCATCACAATTATAAAAAGGCCTTTGAGTTACATTCACCATTTCATCCCCTCGATCAATTTTTGGATCTTTAATGGGATGAGGGGATAGGGAGTGATGGGTTTAGGGACAGGATAAAGATGGTTTTTGGTTTGAGAGGATACAACCTCACAGAGTCTTTGGCTCTTTAGCCTCCATCCACTTCGGGAGGGTTGAGCCATGAGGACATGGGTCCAAATCTCTCCTTGAGGCCACTGATAAAACACTCATGAAAGAAAGCATTAGTCATGCCCTCTGCTCAAAAATCTAGGCGCTCAAAGGAAGCTATGAAAGAAGTCTCTATTGTTCCTATTGTTTCAACTTTTATCAAATGACCAAAATGGTTATGTCCTCAGGTCAAAGTGTTCATAAAGCTCAACACAAACCGGTCCAAGCAATATACCCTTGACTATAGTTTTTCTCCATTGCCACCATTGCCATGTTCTTATCTAGATGGAGAACACCATCGGAGTTTGGCCAAGTCATTTGTAATGTCGTGATAAAGAGAAATAATGTTCCATTTAAGTTACCCAACCAATGGGATTCGATCAATCACCTATCACATCCACCCATGGAAAGCATAGGTCATGTTTAAAGTCATGGGCTGAAAGGTATGGAATGGGAGAGGAATGGTCACCTTCATTCTTTGTAGGTGCTTCAGAGAAAGGGTCATCTATAGGATCTTCACTTTGGTGCAGAGTGATGCAAAGATAGATTCAAGCTAGGTGGTTAGTTCTTATTTGACTTCCATTGAGGACTGAATGGTTGTATTTGTGGTTGTATTGATGGACATTTGAATCAATTGGAGGAAACATTGGCACTGAGTTGATTCACTTATTTTTGGGTCTCGAGGGAAACCAGATTGGAAGGTGTTGAAGCAAGTTTCTAGATCTTGCCTACTTAGTATGGGCCATGAGGTTGGGTGAACTAAAAAGGGGTGGGCAGGGTCAAAATGTTTTCTAAAAATGATATGGATGAATGATAAGGATCTAAGAGATGAATCCAATGGAATAGGTCTCAAATAATGGTGAAAAAAATTCCACTTTTTTTTTTTTTTTTTTTTTTTTTTTTTTTTTTTTTTTTCTGAAGAATGTTGCTGTGATGCAATCCCCAAATGCTTAACCGTGAAAAGAACCGTGGTATTTACTTGGCAACCCTAACATAGCTACATGACAATAGATCTTGTGGCTGGTTTTAATTTATATTTATGTTCATTCTCAAGGGTTAGGTATTCAAGGGTTCTACAAACAAGGGTTTTCCCCGTATATAGCACATGATATAATGCATGTTCCACAATAGGGTATTACTTGGCCCAATATCTCAAAGGCACTAACTTAAGTAGGATAGACCATACCCTTAGCCATACTACTCACTCACCTGTGTACTAGAGAGTATCTTCCCGAAAGTTGTTCTCAGTGACACTATAACGCTTCCTACCAATAGGTTTATCTAAAGAGGATTTAGGAAATCTAGGCCCATCCGCATTACTGTGTGTTGTCTGATGCACTACCACCGAAGGGGTACCAATAGGGTTAAGGCAGGCTAATAGATGCTTAAGAACCACTTGTATTTACCTACATGTATGAATCCTCAACCATGGATTTATGCGTAACGACAAGATCTCTATGGCTTAAACTGGTCGGAATATGCCTCTACCTTGGGAAATTCCCACACTGCCATGAAAGTGCTCGATACCACTTGCAAGATACCGTGATATAAAAAAATATGCAAAAACATAATAAAATGATAGAAATGGTAGAATGACAACAATATAACCAAAGATAATCTCCACAATAACACAAATGATATAAGAACAACAATGTTCATGGGCCTCTTTTGAGGGGGGCAACCTCCAATCGAAAATGCTTCTATTACAATAATCTCCAAGCTTGAGTTTCATATCCTCGACCCTTATTTATAATAAATATGTCTATCAAGAGTAGCATCTAGAGGAAGATCCTTCTAGAAGCCAAGCTTCATTAGGTCTTCTTACATCCTCCTATTCTATTTATTGAAAGGCCTTGTTAATATTGACCTTTATTACATCTAACATAGTGATCTACCTATGTGCTGGTTAGGACCCTAACACATTCCTTCTTTGTATCCAATTAAAACACACTTGACTTCCTTCTGTCTAGCTTGTTCCTCTTTTCCTCGAGAACATGCACAAATGCAGCATTACAAACCCAAATAATTTGATATGTGGAAATCAAGGCTTCTACCCGACCATACCTCATTTGGAGTCATGTTGACTAGTGCCGATGAAAGAGACATATTCAATAGATATTTTATAAAGCAGCTCCATCGCCTCCTACCATAATTCTTGTGCGAGCTCCAACACCAATCGAAAGCATGCTCCTTGCCCTGTCCATCAACGTCTCTATTTTTCTCTCTCAACAACTCCATTTTGTTGTGGGGTATATGGGGTAGTTTGGTGTGATATTCCACACTGCTTGTAACTGATCAAATTATTTTTCCATAGAATTAACCACCATTGTCATTTCTCATCACCTAACTCTTCATCTTTAATGGTTTACAAGATTTAAACTCTTTGAATTTGTTTAAAACATTTGATTTCTTCCTTAGTAACATATCCATCTCTTCCTAGAAAAGTTATCTATGAAGGAGACATAATACAAGGATCCACCAAGTGAAGGCACTATATCAGGGACAAACGCATCACTATAAACCAACTCTAGAATATCAATTTCCTTTGTCACTCCAAATGGAACCTCACCCACCCTTGTTTTCCATTTATACAATGTTCACAAAATTCAATTCTAAATTACACTCAAGAAAGTATTTGACCATACCTTTATTATGCATACCTCAAAGTCCTTATCCAATGTGTCCCATCCTCTCTGCCATAACATGGTTAGTTCAAATTTATGATGAATTATCGAGTCAATTTGAATCTACTCAGCCCAATTTGAGTCTAGTCGATTCTAAGTTGAGTCTAATTTCAGAACAATGATTTTGTTTCATCCAATCCAATTATCCACATTAAAAAAAAAATTTTATAGGGTTCCAATCCAAATTCTTTTAATTAAGACCATCACACCTCTAATCATTTTTCACAAATTTTTGAAATAGAGTGTGTACTCCAACATCACTCATATTAATGATGTGATATCGGGTTTTCTTCCAAACCCGGAAATGCTAGAACACCTAAAAGAGTTCTACTCATCCCATCCTACAATTTAGTTGTTGATTCATCCCCCAAGAAAACGTCTCCTTCTTCATATCATTCATATTCATAGAACCATTCTTCATGTGGTGTCATATGATAGATGCTCTTTTGATTTGATCAACCAAAACATCTTGATCCGACCACGCATTGGTTTCCATGCCAAGTACACATCACCTCCCTTTATCTCGAATCATATTCCCATTCCACATTTTGTTGATCCTTGCATTTAACTTCCATCGCCTCTCGACTTATACCCTTTTGTAATGCCAAATTTTACCGCATTTCCAACATCTTTTTCGATCGGGATCGGGGATTTAGATCTACCTTCAACTTAGACTTTCTACCAAATAACTTTCCTTTATCTCTATCAACCGTGACCTCTCACCACTAAAGCATATTTAGTTGATCATTCCATTTTCTTCTTCTCATTTCTTTCGACAGAGATGTAACCACATCTTCTATCGCTAATGTGGTTGAATTAATCCCTATATCCACGACTAAGCTATTCCTAGAGTCTTGCAAAGAACATAATAGGATAATACATTTTTCCTCAGTGATTTTACTATCCACATAAGATAACTAGATTATAATGGTATTAAACACATTTAAATGCTCGGGCCACCAAACTTCCATCACTCATTCTCATAAAATACAATTTATTTCTAAGAAACAACTTGTTTATTAGGGATTTCGATTGGTACAATATTGTCAACTTGTCCCATATTTTCTTTGTCAAATATTCACCTAAGACATTCAAAATCACCGAAACTACAAGACAAACTCGAATCATACCCCTTTCTTTCTTTTCTTTCGAGTTGCTCCCATTCTTCCATTGACATACTCACAACATGGTACCTAGACAGACCGTTATCCATTATTCTCTATCTACAATGATATCTTCAATTTTAAGATTCCAAAGCCAGAAATTATGGCCATTGAATTTTTCGACCTCTATTCTCTAACTACGTACATTCTTTAACACAATATTTAGCACAAACTTTAAATATTTATAACTTACGAATCTTACTGTACCTAGGTTTTATCTCATATCCAAGACTTTTAATCCAAGTCACTACTAGATGTCAGAAATGAGACACACTTCCATGCTAAACCTAATAGAAGAGAGGAAGAGATATTTAATCAAGAAAGTAAATGACATAGCAATCACACAAGATATAGATTTTACCCTAGAAACCTAAACTAGGAAAACCAATATTCTTGAGCGTTCTACTACTTGTTGTGTTATTCATTCAAATAAATGGTTACATGTCTAACCTGGTCCACACTCAAGACACAATTGACATCATACCTTCTTTATTTAGACAAGAACAACCCTGGAACCAATTTGACTTACATCTACATGACCAACAACCTCTACATTTATTGATTGACTCATTTATCATCCTTTTTTGGCCTTACAACATGCCTCTTTATAATATTTATAATAGGAAAACCCATAAAGAAATGGTGCCCAAAAAATGGTTACATATCCACGGATATATTTGGCTACAAATCTCATGAATATTGTGATTCTATTACAGTCATATTACCCATCGACTACCAATCAAACTTCATTCAGTCTTTAGTCATTTTCCACATTATCACTTGTCGATCTCTTCTTTATTGAACTTTTTAACTTTACTTGGTCAACTAACCTCAACCTTTGACATGTTTTTGATCCACCTCGACTTCATATTTACCCAGTTGAACCACCTCGGGATCGGCCGACCACTCTTAGTCGATCCACTCCTAATTTTACTGCAAATAATATAACAACTGAACACCCTAATCCAAGTTGTTTTTTTCCTCAACAACATCCATCAATATCCATGGTGCCTCCACCCCATCTCTAGATATCATCCCCACTCAACAACTTTTTTCCTCTACAATTGTTTCCAAGGAAAACTTCCCTTAGGAAGTTTTATGAATCCACGAAGTGTTTCTACTTGTTGTCTTACTTTTTCCTCCATAATTTGGTCTGTTTTCCCATGCTTCGATGCATTGGATCCCCTTATGATTTTGGATGATTGGGTAACTATTCTAATTATCGTGCCTCTACCTCAATATCTTACATCTTCATGCTCAAACATCCTTTTTGTCTACAAACTTGCCACATTTAAAACCTTTCATTCCCTCCAATATATCAAGTCACCCAATTGCATTCCAAACAAACTTAACCAAGGAATATCCTCAAGGAACCCCAAAGGACTCACTGCATCACACTGAAATAGTGAGCCAATGTGCTATTATCTAGTTTGAAGGTGAGGGAGGATGGATGGTTGGGACATATCCCACATATCTAATATGTCCCAATGTAATGGTTGGAGAGTCACAATACTTCTACATTATCTACATGAGAAGTGGCACACTTGAACCAATTATACCTATGCACTCCTCAAAAAATCATTCTATCTCAGGTTCATACGACCATTCTCCATGTCCAAGTTCAGTAGAAGAGGAATTAGCATCTTCCTTGGGTCTCCTCCACCAAGGTTTTTTTATCTCGCTCTCTTAACCCACATATGGTTACTTCTCCCATTCAATGAACTACTCTAGCATACTCATATATGTGAATTCCTCCAATCTTCATTGTGATTCATCATTCTTCAAATAGAAATATTCTAAGCCATCCAATACCTTATCCAAATATCCAACTATGTCTTCAATTTTTGCAAGCCTTTGTTCCATCGACACAAGTATCCTTTACTTCTCTATGTTAGGTTATCCAACCATTGTCCCACATCATCCAAGTTCTCCCTCTCAAGGTTGAATTCTCTGGTTATCCACAAAAACCATCCACAAGGAGGACATCCATGTACCCCTTTCCTTCCTCCTCATGGTAGAAATCAAACATGGATATTGTCTTGAATGGCCAAATTGTTCATGTGAGGAATAGGTGTTACCTTCTCCTTCTTCATGAACTCTTGTCCCAACACAACATAGAAATCATCCATAGGAACAATGGTGAAGATCATCCTTCTACACTAGTCACCAAGATTCAACGAGAAATCCTTGGCTACAAGAACGAATTCTCTCTACACTTGCATTGATTGTCTTGAAGATAGTTTGTTTTGGCTTAGGTTGCATCCCAAGTCTCTGCAACATATCCTCCCTTAAGAAGTTACGAGTTTCCCCATTGTCCACCATATTTATTACTCACAACTCATTGAGTTTGGCCCACACATAGAAAAGTCCCATCTCATCCTTCTCTTGTCTCTCCATGGATTTTCCCTCCATGAAAAACAAATAAGACTTGCAATACCCCAACAAATGGGTTTTTCTTATTCTCCAAAGTATTCAACTTATGTTTCAAGGGACAATTATTCACATAATGCCTTTGGCACAAATCTAACATGAAATCATATTTTTATCTTTTGTTGCATTTGTTTGCTTGGCATTGTACTCATTACCCTTAGACTTATTTGTCTTCCCTTTGTACTTCTTTTTCCCTTTCCCATGTTGTTTTGTCTCACCTTGGGAATCCTCACTATTCCTAGGACTTATCTTGGGTTCACCCCTCAAGTCCAAAAGTTTTCTATTATGGTGATGGCTCTCACAAGAGTCCACACATTCTGGCATTGCAACTCACTTTGTGCCCATGATCACAAGCTGATATTTATGAAAGTGAAAAATATATATTCTTTCCATGTCTTTGATCTCCAACATGAGCCTTATGAACTCCTTGACATAGTTTTGGATCTTACCAGCATGCCTAAAAGCCAACAATTTATTTCACTGGTTTCTCCTTCC
This sequence comes from Picea sitchensis, assembly GCA_010110895.2. Classification (NCBI taxonomy): domain Eukaryota; kingdom Viridiplantae; phylum Streptophyta; class Pinopsida; order Pinales; family Pinaceae; genus Picea; species Picea sitchensis. The sequence continues at coordinate 57,197 of SNQJ01S0069598.1, read as the reverse complement.
TCTTCATCTCTTCCCAAGCCATCTTCTCAATAGTTCTCCTAGATACCAAGTCTTCCACCTATTTTCTCCACCAAATATTAGGAATCCCTATCAAGAACATCACAAAAACTTTCACCTTAGCTTCATCTAAAATTTTCAGCTACTTAATCCTTAATTCAAGGTTTTTTTTTTATTCTAGTATGATTTTCCTCTTTCTTCATTAATCTCTAGTAAAATAGTTTGGACTTAATTCATTTCCTCGACATCTTCTTTTAAGAAAGAAACATGGAATACTAGATGTACACTTGAAGTTGGAGGCAACTCCAATGTGTAAGGCACACTTCCAATCATTTCAAAACCTTATCGGGCACAATATTTGGGTGCTAATATTATCCTTCTTGTTGTTTGACCGACATCTCAAGAGCATGGTTGTAGCCCTCAAAAAATATCTAATCCCCACTTCAAATTCTCTTTCACTGCGGATGTTTATTTGCTCGTTGTTTCATCATATTTTGTGCCATAACCAAGTTGTCCTTCAACAGTTTGAGAACCTATTGTTGGTGCCCTATGTGGCTCTCTAGTGCTTGAAAAATTGCATTCCCTTTTAAGGGTGATGTAATAGATGGAGAATGATATCCATAAAGTGTCATAAATGGGACATTTTAATGAAGTATGGAAGGATGTATTATACCACCATTCCACCAAGGGAAACCACCTGACCCATATGGTCTCATTATCCAATGCAAAGCAACAAAGATATCCTTCTATACATTTATTCACAATCTTAGTTTTTCCCATCGGATTTTAGATGGTAAACGAGCCATGAGCCAATTAAATACCCAAACTAGAAAATAATTCAGTTCAACAATTAGACAAAGACATATTCATATCAATTCTTCTTTTTTAATTTACGAACCAACTACACTTCAAAAATTATATTCTAAATAAAATATTATATTTAAAATATTAAAATTTAGTAAAAACATAAAATGAATTGAAATTTCAAAAATAATTTATTTATTTATAAAAAAAAAAAAAAAAAAAAAAAAAAAAAATATATATACATTAATAATAATAATAATAATAAAACATAACCATCAAGCCACATTTATTAAATGACTTGAAATTTTAAAAGAAATTGTAATAACCATACTTCATAATTTCAAATATAATATTTTATGGATTATATATATACATTAATAATAATGATGAAAACATCAACAAGCCAAGTTTATTTTTGGAGAAATTTCAAAGTATTAAAAATGACAATATAAAACTTTATACACAATAAAAAAATCAAACATTTTGTGAACACCCATACAAGAGAGGATGCGATCTATGTATTTATATGATGCATGAGCACCTCATCTTATATTTATATTAAAACATAACCCAATCTATCTTAACCATGGGAGTCATGTTCATTATAGATCTCATTAGAAAAGAAGAAATTGTAATAAATCTTGAGGTCTTTCTTAAAGGGTGATAACTCTATGAAGTTACTATAGAAGCAATGGAGACTTTACTTGCATTATAGGCTTCTAGAAACACAACAATGTATCATGATTGCATCCATGCTTAGTATTTAGGTTAAGATGTTTATGATCTGTAGTTTCCCAAGATCCAAAGAAACATAAAACTAAATGACATTACTCATCAAGACCACCACATATATTGTTTGTATTTTGGATATTGATTTTTCACTTTATTTCTCAAACCATTTGAAAATGCATGAAAGAGTGGGATGTTAGAGCATAATCCCCACTACATAAGTTTGATAATAATAAAAATTATGTTATTTTCTCCCTATATTTCTTAAGAATCCCTCCAAGCTTAAAAAATGTTGTTACGAGCATTAAAGCTACAAAGGATACATATCCTTTATCTTCGGAGTGGGATGAGTTAGGGGAGAAAGAGAGTTATGGGAATTTTCAAAATATTTTCAAAGTATTGTTAAGATAATATAGGGGGAAAGGGAGTTATGAGGAATTCTCAAAATATTTCCAAAGTATTGTTGAGCTAATGTCAATGTTGTTAGAAACAAGAAGAAGAAAGTGAAAGAGTGTGGAAGATAAGGGTGCATGGAATCTAGGAAAGGGGAATGATCATTCCAGAGAACAAAGGAGTGAGGATTTGATGATGTTATGAATTGAATGAACATAATCACAAATTTCATTTTTGTTNGGAAGAGGGCCCATAGTGATAATAGTGGAGGCCATTCAATGATGTAAGATGGACTAGGTCCACTATGGTAGTTAGATATAATAAATGGGTAGTTAGATATAATAAATGGAAGAGGAATTATTAGAATGTTATACTTCTAGAAGTTTCCTCCTCTAGAATGTTATTAGGTGATGGTAGCACTATATAAATGGGTCCAAGCAATGTAATGGGAGGAAGAAGTATTGTGTTTGGAACAATAGCTAAATAGGAGGAATCCCCCTCGAAGATGTAAGTTGACAGGAGAGGATCATTTCCATAATAAGATCCATTGTATGGTGTTTCCCTACCTTAAGGGTTTTGACTATATTTTTTATTCATTCTTTGGTATTTAACAATTGATATCAGAGTACTTTCTTTGGACAAAGAAGTGAATATTCATTTTCTCTTTTTGCAAACTTTTTCTAGGGAAAAAAAAGGGCGGTGCACTTCAGGTTCAAATATAAGACTTCCTGTGTAGAATTTGGCCAAAAAAATTGGATATTTGAATTCCTCTCGGAAAAATACCCGATTTAAAAAAAAATCGACTGAAACAGAGTCCGGGAAATAATGTTATGAGCATTTTAAATTCATTAGTTTTTCAGGGTTTTTCCAGAAAAAGTCATGATTTTCTATAGTAATTTGTTTTTAAGCCCTAGTTTTTGTTACAAATTTATTTCAAGCAAGATGTATTTTACTTGAAAGGATGATGGCCCTAGTATTGAAGAATATATACAATTTCAAAAGTCATCATAGAAAGATCATTGGAGAATAAGTCTACAATATGGTTTTCAAGATGTTGCTCGCATATGGTGGAACTCATTTAATTATAATGAGTTGATGAAACTTTCTGATGAAGCATATGTAAAATTAATTTTAGACAAGTGGTCTCATGAAAAGTGTAAGGATGAAGAGAGCAACAAGGGTTTATTTTCATGTGGAAACTCTATATTACAGGTTCATGGTTATATTCATAAGGAGAAGGTTATTGTTTCTATAAACCCTAGTTGTATGCATAATGTTATCAATGTTTAGTTGGTTAATCGAATGCAAGTTCCTACAAAGGATATTCAAAGAACATAGGTTGAGGGTGAAAATGTGAAAAAAGTTTAAATTTTTGAAGCTCAATATGGATAAATATGTGTTTCATTCATATTTTTATGCTATGGATATGGATGAAATGGATATTGTTTTGGGATATCCTTGGATATAATCAGTGGGTACCATTAATATTAATGTGCAAAAGAAACTTTTAAAGTTGTGATACAAGAAAAAGAAAATCACATTACAGGATGTGTCTCTTAATAAGAAAGATGGGCCCACAGAGGCCAAAAAAGAAGTTATTTCCTAGTCCAAAGTTGAATCGAAGATAGAGCCTATAGAAATAGTTGAAGAAAAACCACAGGACGAAAACAATAAAGAAGCTAAGGTTGTAAGTGACTCAAAGGCACAATGTGTATCTAATTTGAAGAAAATATAACAAATTCCTACATTTGTTGTATATCACCATCCACATCATATAGAGAAATAACAGTCATCAAGGCAAGGGCATGAGCATCAACACATTTATGCACCAACAAGGAACCATAAAGGAAACCAATATAGAGGTGGATGGAGGCCTACAGGAAGACATGAGGCTAGAGAACCAAGTCCATGGAAACATCGACATGAGGTGGCACAAGCTCAAGGTGGCAAGGCAACAGTTGGACATCCAGCTTGACTTCCATTGGGATGGATGGATGGTCGTACTTGGTACCAGTTGACTACATTTCTTATCCATTCATATTGTATGGATTATTCTCGTGTTTCGAGGATGAAACATGTGAAGGGGTATGGAATGTAGTATATATAGGGAGGTAATATGAGGTACCTAGGGAGGTACCCAATGGGAATGTGGTTATGTATTATTAGTGGAAGTAATTCAATGTAAGGTGGACTAGGTCCACTATATTAATAAAGGCCCACTATGGTAGTTAGATGCAATAAATGTGAGAAGACTCTCTAAAAGGTTCCTAGGAGATAGAGAGAGTTATATAAAGAAGTGTAAGCAATGTATTGAAACATAGTGAATAATATTGTGAATGTATCAAGCATTGCTTGAGGAGTGTTATCCTTCTTTAAGGATTAATATATGGTGTTACCCTACCTCAAGGTTTTTGTCTACATTCTTGTGTTTAGTGTTTTGGTGGATGTTTTGGATTATTCTTGTTGATAGTGTGGGTTTATTTTGAGATTTATCTTCAAATCTATTCAGGTACTTAAAAACTATCCTATCATAATTAAAATATTCATCTACGAAGGCCTATTACAATGAATGAGAATTTACAACTAGATAAGAGTTGAGCTGGAAATATATACAATGCTACAAACAATTAAGGAAATTACAATCTCTGGTGATCTTATACAATAGATCAAGCCTCCAAAACATTTAAAAGTTCTTTAATTACAATATTTCAAAAATTTTAAGATGATGCACCCTCCTTGGGATCAAAACCAACTTTAAATGTGTGTGTTGGCACTAAGTTTTGCTCCACTCCACCTCCTTTGGTGTTGATGGCGATGCTCTTGCATCATGGATCGGAAGCAATGAAAATGGTGGAAATGGCGAAAAAAGGCATTACACAAGTATCTTGCTTGGACACAGTTTGTGGCCAAAATTTATGACTTCTTTGACTCTAATACCCACCATTTAGGTTGTTTGACCATGTTAAAGTAGTGTAGGATAGTGGAAGAATTTATTTATGTATTTTAGCACTTGGCTTTCAAAATGGAGGGCATGTCAGATGCTTTATTTAGAGAATGCTTTATCATTGGCCTCAAAGATGAAATGTGCCCATGTTCTCATGGAATGCCCCTAAAATTGGTTGGAATGTACTCAATAAGCCAAGGAATCCCAACATAGTGTATCCTCGCATACCCGCAAACCCTCCTTTCCTCCTCTCCCTAAACCCACCAAATTTTCCCCTCCTACAACTCCCCTCAAGATCTAGAAATTAACCTGGGTTGAAATGGTTGAACGTTAACTCAAGGGCCTTTGTTATAATTGTGATGACAAATATTTTCCCGATCACAAGTGTAAGGAACAAAAGATATTTATGGTTGTGATTGAGGATCTTTCTGAAGAAGATGTTTTTGTTCCTCCTATGGAGGAACTACCATCGCCATCTGACCTCACCCCATCCTCTGATTCACCAGACATTGATTCGATGATTGCACTTAATTCCCTCAATGGCTTCTCTACTCTCTAGACTCTTAAATTAAATGGTTACATAGAAAATAGTAAATTCATCATCCTTATGGACATTTGTAGAACCCATAACTCTATTCATCGCTGCATTTCCCAAGAAGTCAATTATTACATTTATGTCGTCAATATTTTTCAAATGATGATTGTCAATGTGGTTCCATGAAATGTGGGGGACGATGTGAAAATGTCTGACTCCAAATTGGTCAGTATCCCCTGAAATCCCATATGTTTTCTATAGACATGGGTGGTTGTGACATTGTTCTTTGTCTCGAATGGTTATGCACTCTAGGCCCCATTCTCATTTATTTTAAGGACTTAGCCATGCAATTCCAATAGGAGGGACAATGATATATGTTCCAAGGAATCACAACAGGCTCCCATGAGATCATTAGTTCCCATCACATGGAAAATCTCCTCAAAAAAGGTCATTCAGGAATTATAGCCCAACTCCACTCCATTCATGTTGTTGAGACACATTTTTTGCATCCCGACCTCCAATATATCATCTCTCGCCACGAAGTTGTTTTTACCACCCCCAAAGTACTTCCCCCTTCCTATGGAGTCCATGATCATTCCATCCCTCTCATCCTGGGAAGTATTCCTCCCAATGTTTGGCCTTATCGTCATCCATTTGCAAAGAATAATGAAATTGAGAAAAGTGTTCATGAATTACTAGAATTTGGTGTTATCCATCCCATTACTAGCCCCTATTATTCCCCTATGGTCATGATACTCAATAAACAAGGTACTTGGCACATGTGTTCTGATTTTTGCGCCCTAAAAAAACTAACAATCAAATACAAATTCCCCATTCTTGTCATTGATGATCTCTTGGATGAATTGAGTGGTGCTCAGTACTTCACCAAATTGGATCTATGTTTTGGATACCACCAGATCCGTATGAAAGAAAAAGACATTCCCAAGATTTCATTTCACACTCATGAGGGTCATTATGAATTCTTGGCAATGCCCTTTGGATTGTGTAATGCTCTTTCCACTTTCCAAAGTCTTATGAATCATGTCTTCCATCCTTTTCTCTGTCATTTTGTCTTAGTTTTCTTTGATGATATTCTCATCTATAGTAAAAATTGGCCATCCCATATCTCCCATGTGAATCAAGTTCTCGATCTACTCTCTAAGCACCAATGTTTCCTCAAACAATCTAAATGTGCCTTTGGTGCCTCAGAATTGGAATGCCTGGGTTATATTGTTGGTAAGGATGGTGTCCGAGTGGATCCTAAGAAAATTGAATCTATGCAATATTGGCCTCGCCCTAAGATGTTTAAGAGATTTTATGGTTGTATGGGTTTAATGGGCTATTATAGGAAGTTTGTTTAGAATTATGGAAGATTGCAGCTCCATTCACTTCCCTCCTTAAAAATAATGCTTTCACTTGGACTTTAGCTTCCAATCCTTAAAATATATTATGTTCTCGACCCCTTTCCTATCCCTCCCATAATTCACAAAGACATTCATATTGGAATGTGATGCTTCTGGGAAAGGAATTGATGTCGTCCTCATGCAAGATAGCAAGCCCTTGGATTTTACTAGAAAACAATTTTTAGAGCAACATTTGGGCCAATCCATTTATGAAAAGGAAATGTTAGCTATTCTGCATGTTGTGGATCTTTGATGTCCTTATTTATTGGGTTAACAATTCCAAATCAAAACTGATCATCAAAGTCTCAAGTATTTCCTGAAACAAAGAATTTCATCCCCAGAACAACAAAAATGGGTGACCAAGATATTTGGATATGATTATGAGATCATTTAAAAAAAGGGCAAGGAAAATGTAGTGGTTGATGCTCTTTCCTAGAAATATGAAGAAGATGGGTCCCTTTTCTCCCTCTCCTTCATTTTACCATATTGGCTCCAAGTTGTTCATCACGAATGGCTATAGGACCTCAAACATTATAGCTTGCTCCACCAATTGAAACACAATTCTTCAGTTTCTCCAAGGTACTCTTGGAATAATGAATAGATTCACTACAAAGTTCGTTAGTAATTATGCAAACAATCCCAACTTCAATCCACAATGATTTATGAACTTCATGCCTCACCCACAACCAGACATTCAAGGTTTACTAAAACCTATGAACAGGTCAAACATTCTTTTTTTTGGGAGGGTATAAAACATGACGTCTGTACCTTTGTGACTGAATGTGAGGTCTCTCAATGCAACAAGGGAGAAAGTGTCAAAGCTCCAGGAACACTTCAACTTCTTATGATTCCCCCTTTTATTTGGAGACATATTTGTATGGATTTCATTTTAGGATTGTTGAAATAATGTAACTGCGAAGAGTATTCTTATTATTGTTGTTATTTTATTTATAGGATTAATCCCCATTGTGGATTAATCATGTCAGTAATTGTATTAGGACCAAATCCCCTTTTGCGGATTGGTCAACAGACAATTTTAATAGGAAGAATAAGAATTCAACCCCAACAGTTAATAAGAACACCCAGAAATATAATAAAGGTGGGTTTACCCACCCAGATTAAGAAGTCATCCCTACCAGTGAAGAGACACTTCACACATGCCAGAACTTGTATAAATAAAGGAGGCCAGCACCTCATTTGAGCACAACTCACTTGCTCATTATCTTATGAGACAAGATGCAATTACCAGTTGGAGAGAGGAGAAGAAGAGTGGCACATCGCTTGGAGAGGACTATATGTATTGGTTTGAGTTATCTCTTGAACATTGTATAAGTTATTTATGATAAGGAAGTTTTTATTGGGTTTTCTTCCCCTAGAGGGTTTCCCAGGATAAATGTTGTGTCTCTTGTGAATGTGTATTTCTCACTGATCTTGTTCTTATGTTGCTCTTATCTATTGAAATGCAAAGAACTATAATAATGGAATAAAAATTAACATGGTATCAGAGCCAACCTGAAGGAAGCATATTTCGCAAGAGAAAAACGTCACTGTTGCAGTACCTAAAAATTAAGGTTTTGAAAAAGTGAATCTTTTCATCCCTAAAACCACCTAGAAAGCCGCAACCTCCCCCAAGGATCATTTTGGAAATTAGAGCGCACCTTTTCAGTGGCTAGATCTCTTGAAAAGTGAAACCCTAGTTTCACAAAGTACTAGAAAACCAGAAAACCAGAGTACCACAAGTACCACAAGTACCAGAGTACCAGAAGTACCAGAAAACAAGAAGCACTAGTTTAGAAATTCACAAATCAAGTTTGAGGGGGTGAAAGTTGGATTTTCGAAATTCCGACTGCACCAACTAACTCACCTCAGCCCAGTGCATCTATCCCCTAGATCAGAATTTCAAAATTCAAAATTTGAAAAATTAGGGTTTCCTCATAAAACCCTAAGTTGCAGTCTCAGAACCAGTTGAAATTGTAGTACCAGTTGCAGTTGCATCCGTAGAACTAGTTGAAATCACCCTTGATGTTATCTCAAGAGTTGGAAATGATTACCACTGCTACCAGATGGAGCCACTACCTACA
>SNQJ01S0069598.1:6832-43957 GCA_010110895.2 Picea sitchensis | reverse complement strand
TAATTGAAACTAAATTAAAACAACCGAATCTATCCTACGATTGATCAAACCAAAACCAAATCCAATCAAAGCTAATTCGGGAATTCAATTAATCAAAGCGAATTTATATACAATAATGCATGCTTGTTAAACAATTTCAAATTGACGTTATGCACAGAGCGGTGGGTTCATAATATAAACAGGTGATAATCATACCAGTGAGGCTTCTCGACAGATGGGAGGGAGTTATGAAGAACAGATCTGAGGAAATGCATTACAGACTCAGAACGCATGTTCCAGCCACTGAAATATTGACCTGGAAAACGAGAGATAGATCTCCGAATCCACTCAATTTCTGAGGAAACCGCTCGTGACAAGGATAAAGGGGCTAAAAACGGTTCTGGTTTTTCAACCGTTCGATCTGATTCAACACCATTTGCCCAGAATCGCTCAGGCAAAAACGTGACTCTGGGAGAAAATTCGGGGCAGTTTTCTCTGGCAAAATGAAACCAACACCAAATCTGGAAATCATGAGGGTTCAATTGGCCCTTCAGGAGCTAGGAGGTAACACACCGAGAGCTGGGCTAAGGGACAAGGGTTTGAACAGAGTAGGCTTAGAGATTCTCCCAAAAATCAATAGAGGTAACCCTGGTAAGGAGGCAAGCATCAATGCAAAGTGTGTGAGGGTGATAGAGTTTACTTCTGCCATGCAGAAGAGTTATTGCCAATAGTACCACCGCCAATTTCATAGCTATTCAAATCGTAATGATGGATTATCTATCAAGTCATGTGTATAACTAATCAAAATCCAACCAATACATGCCAGCACTATCATAGTGTTCAAAACATTCATCGTATAGGTTAACACCAAAATTATATATGCGCCCATGTATCAATCAACATTCAACCAAAGTGCCAAACCGAATTCATATAGTCGACAAGCCTAAGTTTATGAAAATTATCATAAGGGTTATATCACATGTATATAAAAAGTTTAATCAAAACCTTATGTATTTTCAAAGATTTAATGATTGGGCAAGTCATACAAAGTTCAAATCCCAAGATTAATGTATTGCAAACTCAATGAAACTCAAACCCTCAATCAATATAAGAATGACCAGTGAATACAGTTCGAAATTTCTTTCACCTGCACAATGATAAACAAAGGTAAGAGCAGTGAGCACATTGAAAAAAGATCATGATAGTCCAGATAGTGATCAAAATGTGACTTCAAATGGAGAAGTTTTCACGCGTACAGTCGTGAAAACTTTACGAAGACAAATGTGAAAAAGTCTCAGGAAATGAAAGTTTTGTCTATTTGAAAAACGCGACGAAAACTTGAAGTTCGCAAGACATAGGTGTAGGCAGCTTATAGGGCAATAGAAAAATTGTATTGGCTGCCAACAATACCCCACATTCACCAGCAATTTTTGGCAAGAATTGTTCAAGCTCCAGGGCACCCAATTGCATCTCAACACTGCTTATCACCCCTAGACAGATAGGCAGACTAAAGTTGTCAACAAGTGTTTAGAAACATATTTGAGGTGTTTTTCATCTGAGCGGAAAAATCAATGGGCTCCATGGTTACCCCTAGTTGAATGGTGGTGTTAGAACACGAATAATTTTGAGCTTTTTAGCTTTATATATTTTACCTCTTAGAAATAAAATTTTACCCAAAAAAGCAAAAAAACTAGAAAGTGGCCTTTTAAAATTAAAATAAATCCATTGGTTGTTATTTATCAATAAGGCACTTACGATATCTATCGTCAATGAGTAACTCTAATTTGATTGAATGATCCTAATGATCCTTGAAGTTTTGGAGCCGCCTGAGTTTTAAAAGAAAGCCTTTAATGGTCGCTTTGCAACTTCATGCTTCAAGTATTCCAGCAAACCTGAACAATGAAAACCCCAAAACTCTGAAGTTCCAAAGATAGACACTCATGACTTTTCCCAAAGAACTCATGGACATGAGTCATAGGAGACATGTCCTTTTAAAAAAAGTATTTTCTTGGTTTGACACGTGGCACTTATTTTTTATATTTATGTCGAATGATTCTCACGTTTTCAAGTGACACGTGGCACCTCTCTTTTCTTGACACATCATAAGAATGACATCATCCTTGCCACATCACTCTAAGAGAATTTTCTTTGGGATTTTTTGATTTCAAAATCCCCGGATTATCAAAGCGTCGAAGTTAAGTGATTACAAAAAGTAAAATGGGTTTTCAAGGAAAAAATAAAACAATTGTCGTCTTTAATTAGTCATGATTAAGTGTTAATTAATCACTTCTTAGTTTTAGATTTCAGAAAATTTCTCTTGCACTATATTCAAAACTTCTGAAATACTTAAAGATAATACAACATTTTAAACATGATTAATTAAGACTTAAAAGTGATTAATCAAAGATTAATTCCTCCGTGAATTCAGACTTCAAGAGATTTCCACCCTGTCACATCCAAAACTTCTGAACATGAACTATCGAAGTATTAATGACATTTATGATTGATTAAGTTTAATGATTTTGAATAAATATTGTGAATCACTAGGTAATGAATTGCATTAAGTTTAATAAATTCTTCGTCAGTAGAGCTATACAAAGATAGATAGACTTTTTTGAATAAAGCACTTTGAATTTCAAAATCATTTTTACCATTTTCAATTAGAAGTTTTCTATTTAGTGTAGAGCTTACAGACTTCTCTAGTCACAGGTAGGCTAATTTTATTTTCTTGAGGATTATGGTGCCATGAAAATATGCAAAGAATCTTGACGCATCAGGTGATGATTCAAATCCAAATGCATATGTTCTATCAGACACGACTCCATGAGTTGTGGACGCCATTAAAACTTGGAGGTAGGTTTTTGATGTCTTAGAGCATGAGAGAATTAATTGTCTAGATGAATCTGCCGAAGAAGATGATGAGTCCTTTACAGCTAATCTCAAACACATAGCACAGTCAGAGCTGCATAAGATCATTGCATGGCCAAAAATCACACCCTACAACAATATGATACATTGGGCTTTGGAACATGTCGACATCCAAACCAGAAGCATCATCAACCACTAGTGGTTCGTCGTCGGCTCTTTTCGACCAGAGCACCTTCAAGTAATGTACAAAATTTCCCCTACCCCTAAATAAAATTACAATGTTGCATTTATTCTTGAGTTTGAGGGAAAGGAATGCACCCAATATAGTATAAATGGTCATGATATAGTCAAGTCCTGGTGGGGACATCCGGAAAAATTCAGAGCCGACGCTCATGGTATGTATGCCACGACGTCTTTAGACGCTCATATGTTGTATGTATCCATGATGCTCTGTCACCTGTTTGGGAAGAAGAAACCTACACATTTCTCAGTTGAGTGGGTAGCCATCATGAACGAGGTAGCCAAGGTTTATTCCTTCAATTGGGCCAAAATGCTATCTGATAATTTGGCCAAGGAAATCGCTGAGTATAAATCAGCAAAATTAAAAGGGCAGCTTGCCCTTTTTTACATGTCGGCATATGTTATGGATGCCATTTGTTTCATGACCCCTTTTCCCCTGATGAACTGGAGTTGGACCCCGACCAATTATGATCCAATTCATTTCTATCACTCCAAATTATGGCAGGAGAACACCAAAGATTTATTTTACTAAATCTATCACAACATTGTAGTGTCTGTTCATATAGATATTTGCGGTCACTCGCCACCCCGGATTTCAGAAAGGATTATCAGGAACTTGGGAAAACTTACAGACTGATTCATTGAGGAGAATTTCTCCTATATCAGAGTATTTGGTTGTTCCATTCCTCCTTATGTTCTCCCATAGTTTTTACCTGACAGGCTGGTGTGTAGATAAGTGGCATACCAGATGGTAGCAGGAGGTATTAGCAAGGAGTTGAAAGCATCTCAGAAAAAGGTTTGTCCAAATTTTCCCATTCAAGTTGGCATGTTCACAATATTAGATTTCGATCATTCTAAATTCGAGGTCGTAGCCTTGGAAGATGTCAAATTAGTTGGCATCGAGTTCAAGAAGCATGATCCACATAAGATAGTGGAAAATCATATGGCTCAGTTTAACATGAAGCGATACATACATGATAATTCTCCTTATGAAAAAATGTTCATGGGAGTTAGATCTTATGAGGAAGTATGAAGTAGATTCCCGACTCTACCCCCAGACCAACAAGTTGGTTTCCTCAGCTTTCAGAAACACATATAAAATAGTTTACCAAAGATATTATGCAGGAGAGGTAATACTCACGCCTCCTTCACAATAATCTAGGCCTACAGGATTTGAGCCAAGTTGGTTCGCTAAGCACAAAGTTGAGGAATTCCAAAAAAGCCTAGAAGTGTTATTTCACAAAATAAGAGCATCATTGTCAGGACTAAATGATCCACAGGTGTTAGCTCGATTAGAAGCTTTCATGAATTTGGGACAAGTTGTCCCTCATTCAACACTAGCTACTCCTATTGGCACCCCGAATACAATAGGACATGAACCTTCCACATAAATTATGTCTCCTATTACATCATTAACCCCTTTACAAAGCATCTTCGAAAATCCTAGTTCTGAACTCACTTTTGTAGGTGATCTTACTCCTATCTTGCTCGAAGAGATGCCTCCCTTAGATTTCGTTTTTAGCAAGAAACAAAAAGCTATCGTAAAGAGAGAATGTCACCAAAAGGATGGAGTTATCACTAAAAGGAAAATATTGGTGTATGATGGGAAAGACCATGATGGTCCAAAGTTTGCGAAAGAAGTTGCATGTTCATTAGGGGATTTTACCACTACCAATCAATGGTCAGTGGAAAATTTAACTGAACAACTGCAACATAAATTCCTCTTGGTAGAAAAATTGAAAAATGAGATATATAGTACAGAACATATTGTTAGAAGTAGGATGAACCAAGACATTGAACAAATCAAGGCTAGTCGTCAGCATCAAATTAAGCAGTTACAAGATAACCTTGAGCTGCTCTACCAGAGTTCAAAGACAAGCAAAGGACTGATCACTGAGCATGACAAATTGATTGAGCCGCTGCAGGTTAGATTCACCCTAATAGAGAACACAATGATAGACATTTCGGCCTTCAAAACACAAGCATTATAAGTCAATGAGAGGTTGGAATTTGTCGAGAAAGAACTCTATCAAAAAGTTTATGGTATCTATAAATGTTATAAGGTAGTAGACCTTTCTCTAAGAGATATTTATGTCAAGGAAAAATAGGCTTGCTCATCCTGGTCTAAGTTTCAAGAAGTTCTCATATGGAAGCAGAGAGCTAATACCCTTGGTCTTCCCCTTCTCTCTCATTCTGAACAAGTAAGAGGCAAAATGGCCCTAAAATCCTGGGAAACAAATCTGGAAGAAGGAAAGAAACTTGTCATAGATGTAAAAGAGGCTTTTCTGGAAGCATTATCATCAATAAATAAAAAGATAATTGAGTTCGAAGGGAATGGTATCTCAGATCCCTTAGGGCAGATCGAAATAGAAATGAATTACAAAATCTCCAGAAAGAATAAGGAAAACACTTAGGCCACCATCCAAGAGATGAGCCAGATTGATTTACTTAAAATCAATGAATGGTTGGTTAATCCAAGTTCACAATATCAAGTCACAGTCTAAGAAGTGAACAATATCCAGGAGAATCTACCCCATATACATAAGAATATTTTTTCCTTTGAATTAAATGAGAGGATTGAGCCTTCAAGATTCATGGTAGCATTGATGGACAGGTGCACCCAATGCTTTGAATAGGGAAAAGAGAGTGTAGCCAGGAGAAAATGAAAGAGAATGTAAAATGTTCACATTCTCCACCCAGTCTACCTTTCACCCTCTAACTGTCACTTACCCTGTCTATCCCGACCAACCACATTCTTGCATCCACTCATCCCACCTCCTTATTGGACACTTGTCCCCCAATCATTCTTTTCATGAACAATTACTCTCCCCTGTAACCAATAGCCATCCCATAACAACCCAATGTCGAGTTATTCATCTAATTATTCCCCTCATGTCTTCATCTGCAATTCATTATCCCAGTAAACACATTTGAAGCGATAGATGGCATCGAGCTCAAATGGCAAAGACAATAATTCGAATGATTGTGGTAGCCTTAATGTACATGTGTACCCAACTCAAAGATCAAAGGAAAGTGATCACATCTGCAAGAAGACAAAGATACAGAGGAAGCACCAACACAACTCAACAATATTTGCATACTGTTATTTTATTTGTAAGTATTCTATTTTTAGTCATACATTGTGGGAAGTCCAATGGTTTTCAGTTGTGACAAATTTTGTATAAATAGATAAATTTCGGATCTATTTAAGGTTGATTCTTGTTGAATGTAAAAGAGAAACTCTTTTGAGTATTTATACAAGTGTAGACAGAGATTCTAAGTTTCATTCAATTTGAGTTATGTGTTCCCTTCGTGTTTCCATTTCTATGAATTTCTTTCTATAATTCTTGAAGAGTGATTGATTGAAATTTAGTACTACATCTACTGTGATCATAATATATCAGTGGTTCATTCAGTAACAAAGTTTATGTTGTTATTACTGTGAGTAAAACAAGACATGTGATCTGTGTGAATTTCTGCATTTTCATATCCTCTTCAAGGGTGCATCTTCTACTTTTTCTTCTACTGCAAACAAGGTGAGACTTGTTTGTAATTGATACTTGACTTTGTTTAAAATTTTTGTAAATCTTTCTACATCATTTGACATTACAATTGTGACTCAGATAACTAGATACAACCTATGTATTGTATTATCATTAATTTCATTTAAAGATTATTTCTCATAAAACTGAAGGTAGAAAAATCACTCACAAAAACACTTCTTTTAAAATCTTTGATGCCTGACATTATTATTTGAGCCTTAGAATCAATCTCAGTAACAACATATTTTTTCCGCTATTGCCGGGGACAAAGAAACAAAATAATTTTTCCCTGGGAGAACGACAAATTTAAATTTTCATCTTTGATGGTGAACAAATATTGAATACGTGAATAAGGCTTACTTTATCTTTCACCTGGAGACTCCACCGTAGAGAAAAGTGGAATTCGGTGCATTTGATAATCCAAATGGCACCATTGTGAACTCATAATGGCCATACCTTGTTCTGAAAGCAGTCTTGTTGATGTCTTCATCTTTAATTATTACTTGATGATAACCAGGCCTGAGATCAATCTTGGAGAATATTTTTTCATTCTTCAACTGATCAAAAAGGTCATCAATCCTTGGCAAAGGATACTTATTCTTTACTGTTAAATTTTTCAACTGTATGAAGTCGATACACAGTCTCAATCTTCCATCCTTATTCTTCACAAATAAAACTGGGGTACCCCAAGGGGATAAACTTGGGCCTATATACCCCTTCTTCAGAAGATCTTCAAGCTTCATTTGCAACTCCTTCAGTTCTGGTGTACTCATCCTATAAGGAGTCTTGGGTACTGGAGCTGCTCTAGGCATCAGATTTATAGAGAAATAAATATCTCTTTTAGGGGGTAATCCTGAAATTTCTTTTAATGCATCATCAAAATCCTTTAGGACTGCATAATCTTCAATATTTGACACTTTATACTTAGGTGTTTCCTCCATATGAGATGCAAATAATTGAAATCCTCTTATGTAACATTTCTTCAACTGCAATGTTAAAATTTCTCTGACATCTACTGCCCTAGGAATTCCTTGGACTGTCCTTAGGTTCCCTTCCTTATCCCGGAAAGTAAATCCCTTATCATGATAGTATGATACAACACGATGTTGGTCCAATCAATCCATACCAATTAGAAAGTCATAGGAGCCTAAAGGCAAGATGTTCAAATCTGCCTTGGTGCTCAGACCATTCATGCCCACTGGACATGACTTAACCAACTCATTAACGTTTCTCTTGGCTCTAGTAGCCAACTGCACCAACCAAGATTTCCCATTATTTCTTCTTGGAAAATACAATTTTTCCACCACCTTAGGATCTATATAACTATGACTAGCTCTTGAAACAATTAAAATTGCAATGGTTTGGTTGTTGATCATGCCTTCCACTTCAATCATGTGTAATTTAAACTGAGCTTGCTTGTTTTCTAGGGCTGCATAGATCCTTGGCACATTTATACCCATGTCCTCCACTATTTCAGCTTGATGTACATTGTGGAAAACTCTCACTTTGTCACTTATATGAGGACAATCTCTATACATATGATCTCCTTTGCAACCCAAACATTGAATAGGTGGCTTCCTTGGCCTTTTCCCACCTATCGAAATCGTTATAGGATATCTAGAAGTTGGTTGTCCCTGAGGACTGTTTCTGAAGAATGGTGGATCATTCCCTTTCTTCCTCTAATCCATCTTGAACTTCTTCTTGTCTTTCCAAGATTTTTGGAAAGCTGGATTTGCTTTATGCTGACAATATAGGAATTTATATTGCCTTATGGTCTCCTCCAAAGTTTTGGAATCATCATATTGAATCTTATCACTGATGAAAGATGGCATCCCACTCAAATACCTTTGAATCTTAACTGTCTCATCCTTGATGAAGGAGACATACTTCAACAGTTCCAAAAACCTTCTTTCATACTCATCAATGGTCATATTTCCAAGCTTGAGTTCAAAGAACTCCTTCACTTTCCTATCATAGTATCTCTTAGTCAAGTATTTCTTTTCAAAATACTTCTTGAATTCCTTCCAAGTAACATTTTTCTCTTTGATGTGTTGCACCTGCACAGGTTGATCCCACCACATGGATGTCTTTCCCTTGAGCTGATAGATAGAAATTATTCCTTCTTCATGAGAAGAATAATTATGTAATTAAAAATATTTGCCCATTCATAGCATCCATGTCTCAACATCTTCATCCTTCTTGTGCTCACCATGAAATGTAGGAGGTTTGATTTTGTTCATTTCTCCACAAAGTTCATCCACCCCAAATCTCTTTTGATGCTTCCTGATAGGAGATGAACTTGAGCCACTATGGGCTCTCCTATTGCAATTCCTTGGAGAGTGATGGTTATGTCTGCTAACACTCCTTGATCTTTCTTTCTCCTCAGGAGACCTATGAATTCTTGATTTTCTTGAGCCATTCTTCTTATCCAATTTATTTTCAATTATGTCCAAGCTCTGCATTAACTTCATGTTGAAGTCCTCCTGCTACTCCTTGGATTTCATAAGCCTTTCATTATCAAATTTATGACTTTCAATATATTTCTGCAAATTTTTATCTCTACCGCATTCATGTTTTCATCCTTTCCTTCTCCATGTCCATTGGACTTTGTTCCTTCAATACCCATATGGAAATCCATCCCTATGATCTCATATTCCTAGCTATAATGTCCCTGTGTCTCCTCCATTCCTATACCCTATGATATGATCTTGATTTGATCTAGTTTTTTTTAACTCTGTAAAATGTTCAACCAACAGAACTTTGTCGGGCTAACTGACTCAACAATTTTATGAAAATATGAGCCATTCTGGTTCAATAATATATCATACTTCTTTCTTCTAATTTATTGATAAATTGACTATTCAACTCAATTTCTGGGTGAACAGTTATGTTCTATTGTTCAATATCTTTCCAATGACTTCTCTCTTTCTCAATTCTGATTTTTCAGCAGGAAGTTATGAATATTTGAACAATTTGTCTGAGAAAACAACAATTCGGCACTAGCCCTATTTTGTCCCATCCAAATTATTATACAACCAAGGGATATGTCTGAGCGCTTATATGATATGCACTCATCTGGAGTTTCTGGACTTCGGGCTTCGGAACTTCGTGCTTCGAAGGTTCTTACTACCTCATGCCTTATTTCTCCTAAATGTTGAACTAGTGAATCCTTTCATAGTACACCTTCGGAGATTCAGGGTTTCTCTACTTCGGAGCTTCAAAACTTCGGAACTTCATGCTTCGAAAGTTCCACCAACTCCACACATCATTCCCTCTGAACATCAAATTGGCGAATTCCTAGAGAAGCTCTATGAAGCTTCACGCTTCAAAGGTTCTTGCATCTATATACTTACACTCCCCCAAACTCCAAATTTCCAAATTCTCGGCTGGCACTTTGGTGTTTCATTTCTCTGGAACTTTGTTTCTTTGGGATTCATAGGTTTTACCTTCATCATATTACATTTTCTCTAAAATTCGAACTGGCGAAAACCCAGATAACATCTTCGGGGCTTCATGCTTCAAAGGTTCTTACAACCACATACTCTAAAATTTCAAAGTCTCAACAAAAAACACACCCCAAGAGGAGAAACGTGGTAGAAGTATGGAGATGACACATGGCCCAATATAATGGGTGACACGTGTCAAGTTCCAATTAGCACAAAATTTCTTTAAAAAACATAAAACATGATGACACATGGCAACCATCAAGTGTGTCCACATTAACCTAGGTGACATCAATAGGCCACATCACTTCGACGCTCCAGAACTTTGGAAGTTTCCTCTCCAACATCCTTCAAAACTCCCAAACGTCGAATTTTTGAACAAGTCCATGTCACTCTTGGTGATGTCATCATTCCACATCACTCTAACTTTCCTAGATTTTGAAACTTTAGTCTTCGAAAGTTTTCACATCCATATACTTGATAATTCCTGAATGCCAAACTTTCGAACAGTTGTTCCCTGGAGCTTCGGGACTTCAGGGCTCTGAGACTTTGGAAAACTTCTCATCTGCACACTTTAAAACTCTTTATGGCTGAGCTTCTGAACTCTTGATCAGGCCCACATCACTCCAAGTGACGTCATCATGTCACATCACTCCGACGCTCCAAAACTTCGAGACTTTAGATATTTCCTCAACACAACTCCACATTTCTTCCAAACCCCAAAGTGGCTAATTCTATGAACTGTTCTTTTCCATAGTTTCAGGACTCTGGTGCTTCGGAGCTTCGGGCTTTAGAATTTTTTGGTGTTGATCACCATACAACCCCTGAACTACCAAATGCTGAAATTTTCAACACTTGCAAATATGCGGACACACGTCTTCGATAATTGATGGTCCATATTGGTTTCGGACTTCGAGACTTCAGGGAAAACTCCACTCTGCACAACCACAACCTCATTTCCCCGAATGTCGAACTTTTGAACCACATGGTGGATCCAATGGTTCTCCTTCTTCCAAATCATTTATGATGGAGATTCACTCTAGGACTTCGGAGCTTCAGGGATTTTGCCTCCTTTTTGTCAAAATATTTAAAATTTTCAAAGCAACGAAGTCTGAAGGACTTGAAGGGTTAACAACCATGCTACTTCCCTAGGTCTGACAACTATGAAGGATCTTCCTTCCCCCGAACAGATCGAACGTCCCAAATATTAACTTTGTGGCCCCAAAACTACGATTGTTGTGGTTTATTTCCTATGCTGGCTTTCTTGAATCACTACACCTTATGACCTTTCAAACATAGTTAAGGTGTGCTTTCAGTGCCCTCTTGGCACTCATGGATGTTTGAAACTCAAATTTTGTCCATTTTGATAACAATTCTTTCTTAAAAATTTTCTTCAATTTCAACTTACATGGCCCATCCAGGATTAGTGTTGAAAATTCGAGCTCTGATACCAGATTGTAGCATACTCCGGGCCTCCCAGGTTGGGGCATGCCACATTAATACTTCACTTGTTTCTGATAATCAAATTGTAACATACCCATCCATAGACCTGCTGGGCTATGGCACACAAAAAATCTTGTGAAACTTCATATATATAAACTTCAAACAAACAAATACATTCTGCTACAACATAGATTTATGCGGAAATAATAGTAAGCCTATACATACAACATACATAGGAAATATTCATAAAGCATGTACAATACACAACATTCAATTGAACACATAAATGATACTTATCCTTTTATAAAAGACCACCAACTGCGTGCAGACATTCCATGAACCTCCCAGCCTTAGACCACATTGCTCATCATTCTCAGCAGTGGGTCACCCCCGAGCTGGGACTAAACTCCACCCAGGTAAAGGGATTCCTAGGATAGGATGCAACAATAGGAAGTTGCACAGTCAACATGAAGAATTTCATTCAAGGAGCCAACTCACACTAACAACATACAACCTATCATTCCCCACATGTTTGTCCCACCCCAGGAAGTGTGCCCCTTCTCTCCTTAACATTCCTTTGGCTACCCCACTTCCCTTCTAGGGCTTCAACAATAGGACATACATGAATTCTCAAATGACTATAGTTGCATTTATGCTCCCTCAGGAAATCACTTTCCCAACAAAATCTCTCACCTGGAGAGAGTTTCTCACAGACCTGACAACTTGCTTCTTCAATCCATGATCCTGACAACATGCATCTTCAATCCAACTCTCTAGTCAACCAAAAAGTAGGCTCAAGTGAAGGAAGCAATAGAAAACGAGTATGGAATAGATGATGGAAACAAGCCAAACTTGGTCCAGGAACTATGTTGGAAGCAACAAAAAATGGTTAAGGCATGGTATGACTTAGGCAAAGTACAGGTGCATTGTGCTTCATAGGAAATGTACGGAATAACTCAAAGTGCATGTTGGTTCTAGAGGTGCATGAATGATGCATAGGTCAACTCATGGAGGAAATGGTTAGCTGCATGAAAATTGGTTGAGTGCTTCCATGTGTTGGTGAATGGGGAAAATATGGCAAAACAAACTATTTTCCCCCACATATATTTTCATGCACCATGATTGACACATGTCTCTTCTGGAGGTCATTTCTCTCCACTTGTGATTCATTCACTCTTCCATGAGACTTAGGATAAAATAATTATCCTCACCATAGTCTCTACGAAACAATAATATAATATTCCCTTGGAGATAAGCCCTCTAGGTTAGCCCCTTTTCCTAGTCTCTTAGCCCTCCCTTTCCCTAACTAGTGGAGCTTAGTTCCCCATATTCTTTTATCGTGGTCGATCTACACACAACGATGCATTATATTAATGATATGAGTGTTTACATATATATAAATATGATCAATGGCCTTTACCATCTAAGTTCTCCATCCTAATCATCACATAAGCCTCCTCTCTTATAATCACTTGGCTCACTAGCCTATAAAACATATTTACAATCCCCTCCCCCTTAAAAAAAAAAAAAAAAGAGAGGTGGGGAGGGAGGGGTGTAATGTGGGAGGGAGACAGAGGGTAGAGAGAGTGAAAGCAAGTGGGGAGAGAGAAGGGAGGGAGGGTGAAAGGTAAGAGAGAGAGAGGGATACAATGAGAAATATAGGGAGATGGATAAATATTGAGGAGAGACTATGGGGAGAGAGGGTAGATGCATGAGAGAGGGGAGGTATAGGGGAGGGATGGAGGGAGGGGTTATGTCAGTAGATGAAGGAATGTGAGGAGGAGATAGGGTGGGGTAGATGAGTGCTGGGAGAGGGGCTGAGAAAGATAAACAAAGACAAAATGCATAGGAGTTCTCACATTTTCTAGGAACCTGTGCGCATTCTTTAGAGTGTGTGCACATTAATTAGAGAACGTGCACATTCCTAAAGTGAATGCACATGTTCTAGAACATGTGGGCATTCTTAAGAGTGGTAGGTTTATTTTAATTCATTTTGGGGAAGAAATGACAACTCTATCTTACATGTATGTTGAGTTGGTTGCCTCATATTTAGGTACGGCAACAAATAGCGGTTTTGTAGTGCAGGTAAATTAAAACCTCCATTTCTATGAATACTTCTTTGTATCCCCAATTTTATTTTATTTTTCTATAGACTACACAAATCCATTGTCGATAAAACTACAAAGCTAAGTGGATTTAAATATATATATATATATATATATATATATATATATATATATATATATATATATAATTAAAAATTAATTGTGTTTACTATTTTTAATCTATTTTGTGTTATTTATATATCATAATGTAGATTCAAATATGTAAAAATAAAAAATGAATAGTGTTTACAATTTTTTAATCTATTTTTGTTTTATATCAAAAATGAATAGTGTTTACAATTTTTAATCTATTTTTGTTTTATATCAAAATCCTAAAATACATACCTCTTATTTGTGCTATAACATTTTATCAGCTTAACCACTTTAACATAAAAAGTTAACATAAAAAATCAAATGTCACATAGTTATTGAGAATTTCTATAAATAAAAAATATATATTCAGAAAGCTAATTCAAATTCTTACATTTCATCTTTTTACACCATATTCAAATTCATTGTAAAAGTACCTTGAATAATCCCTCCAAGTTTTTCTATGTTTACATTATCACTAACATGTCATGAGAAACTATGTAATTTACCATAACTTTATTGATTAATACAAAAGTTTTGTATAAACTTTCTTAATATAAATGAATACAAATATTATATTAATATTATAAATATGTTAAAACTTTATTATTAAAGAGTTATTTTCTTATCAAACTTAATTGTTAAAGTCCAAATTTTTATATCCAATTTTTTATTTTACACAAAGTGATTCACTTGAAAACTTAAAATGTCAAAAGAAATTATTTTAACCGAATAAAAATAAATACAAATTCCAACCCTAGTAGTTATAGATTGCGCACACAATGTGAAGTATTTTAAGATTCTTCTCTAATCTACATACTTCATCGGAAAATACCAATCCTGTGAGTATTGCACAAGTTGAAAACGTCTCCACAAGCTAAAATTGACGGTCTGTCACCCCACAACAACGTCCACGATAATAACAAAAACGTCTAGAACGGATGAAACTTACAATTCGTGTCTGTTGCAACTTGCAATCACCGGATGAAACTTACAATTTGTGTCTATTGCAACTTGCAATTAACGTAGGGATGGAATTTGATGGACAAATTGCTCGTCACGGGATTCTCAGGAAAATAACAACCCTGTCCATATTGCAGGAGTTGAAAACGTCTAGAACGGCTGAAACTTATAGTATTTGACTTTATCAAACTCAGCTTCTCTGAATGCAATTAAAAACTTTTTATACAAATTGCAAACCTAAGTTCTCTTGGTGTTATTAAACTCCTGGTCGAGATAATTTACGCCTCGTTATGGAAGAGGTTCATGAGCATGACGTCAAAACGAGCAATGTGCGTCAATAACAATTATTTGCTTTGACTAAGCACGCTGACTGTGCTTCCACAAGCAATCACATAAATACTTGACGACATGCGTACACCTAGTTTTTAATACTCCTGTGCAGGGTTCAAAATTGAACACGTCAGAGTCCGTCAAAGGTCTTATAACACGTCAAAGGTCTGATTGAAAATATACCAGTTAGAAAAAAATGTTTGTTTTTATTTTTGCTAATTATTTGAGAAATGTAAAATAAATTTTAAAATTCCACGTGAAGGATGAAAGTTTGAAGTGTCTGTCATTTAATTGTTTCAAAAATAAAATATCAAGACTCTCAATTCTTCCCACTTCCAAGTCACGAATAACTTGTGGGTTCAAGTTGTCACTGACACACTGTCACTGTCCTATTGCAATTAATAAACATAAAGATGAAAAGATTGTGTTGTTGTCCGAACCTCGAGGTTCTTAAAAGAACACATTTTTCAAGGGAAACTTTGAATTTGAATGGTGGACCGTGCCCTAATTGTGCTGAATCTAAGAATTTAAGCTCAAAAACCCAGTCGTTGGTTCTAGAGAATATCTTCCCTCATCAGCCAAGTGTACCCAAAGCATGTGTAGAGAATTCCAATGTGCTCTTAAACATTCTTAGTGTGTGTCACCAGGCCGCAGGAAACCGATGGGCTAATTTCTTGACAGTGGACTTCTTTTAGGTACAATTTATCACTTCATTTTTTCAATTTACACAGACAAATCTTCAACATTGGTGGTTGTTATGGTATACATAGAGGTTAAATTTTATTGATCCATTTTAAACTCAAGTTGTGTTCACATCATTTTCTGATCATTGTTCTATTTTTCTTTTCACAGCAATGGGGTTTTGTTTTTAGTGCAGATGAGATGGGGTTTTGTTTGTTTTTAGTCTAGCATTTTCTGATCATGTTTCTATTTTTCTTTTCACAACAATGGGGTTTTGTTTTTAGTGCAGATGAGATGGATTTTGAAAATGCTATGGGGTTTTGTTTGTTTTTAGTCTAGCATTTTCTGATCATGGTTCTATTTTTCTTTTCACAACAATGGGGTTTTGTATTTAGTGTAGATGAGATCGATTTTGAAAATGCTATGGGGTTTTTCTTGTTTTTAGTCTAGCATTTTCTGATCATGGTTCTATTTTTCTTTGCCCCATTTATCTTTAGCCAACAGATCCAATCTCTTTCGAAACAAGGGATCCCGAAGTCAAAAAATACCATCTATAGCATTTATCGAAGTAACATCTCCATTCGCATTTGAATCGTAAAATATCAATTAAGAAGAGTTTCATCAGCGGAAGACTCCACGTTTGGAGACATATAAAAGGAATAAACATATTTATTGATAATACCTGCTCCAATAAGAAAGGAAAGATTGAATCAGAAGGGAAGGCCTAGTATTCGCACCCTGTCCGTATTGCACGAGTTGAAAACGTCTAGAACGGATGAAACTTACAATTTGTGTCTGTTCCAACTTGCAATCATTGGAGGGATGGAATTTGATGGACAAATTTCCCATCACGGGTTTCTCATGGATCAATTTGCCCATATAAAACTCTCAAAAAACGATCAACCTCTTTTTTTAAAACTGGTAAATGGACATTAAAATAGTAGAAACCTTCAAATTTCATAAACTTTAACAGTTTGAAATTCCAACCCAATTCACCCCACATACACCCAAAGTCAAAGTCATGTTCCAACTTTCAATCACCTCGGTCCCCCACAACCACCCAAAATTAAAATCAAAGTCAAAGTCACGTTCCAACTTCCAATCGCCCCCACATCCCCAGAAAGCTCATTCAGTCAAGTAAAGAGGACATTTGACACCCCAATTTCAGTGGATTTCAATTAATATTAGATATTTTATTGTTTTGATCAAACAAATTTTTACAACTTATTCCACAATGCAGAGATGCGTCTCTCTCTCTTTGTTTATTGATTAAGAATTTCTAAGATATGAAATTGAGTCATATGGAAAGTAAGAAGATTTAATAAGTTTTCAATCTCGTGCGTGGAGGTTAATACAATGTCTGAAAATGTGGCTAGATGAGTGATGATATATATAATTAAATTTTCTTATACATATAACTTAAGTGTATGGTCGTCGTAACTCAAGAATCTTCTGGTGTTTGTTCTCTACTTCTGGACGTGGGCACAGGAAAGGGGTTAACCTACCTCCACGAAGAATGTTTGGAATAGATTATGCATTGTGATATCAAGCCCCAAAATATACTTCTGGACATGAAATTTAGTCCCAAGGTTTCTGACTTTGGGTTAGAAAAGCTGGTAGACAGATATCAAGCATT
This sequence comes from Picea sitchensis, assembly GCA_010110895.2. Classification (NCBI taxonomy): domain Eukaryota; kingdom Viridiplantae; phylum Streptophyta; class Pinopsida; order Pinales; family Pinaceae; genus Picea; species Picea sitchensis. The sequence goes on along the minus strand of SNQJ01S0069598.1, from coordinate 26,637 downwards.
CTCCTTCTCGACAATTAGATCAAGCACCGGAGTGGGCGATGAATCTGGCAAACATGACCAAGGTGGTTGTTTATAGCTTCGGTATTATTTTGTTAGAGATGGTAAGTGGACGAAGTTTGTTATCTAGTTGAGGGAAGGGAGAGGGATCGAGGAGGTAGTGGATCCGAAGTTGCATGAAAATTTTAATTCAGAAGAAGTGGAGAGAGTCTTGAAAACAACACTGCTCTGTTTGGAGCAAGAAAAGGATGTGAGACCTTCCATGAGCCAGACCGTCGAAATGCTTTCTCAAACGGACTTCTTTACAGAAACAGATTCCATGTTGCCTAAAAACTCGGCCAATTTATTACAAAGTTTTTGTACCTCTTCTTATGCAGTAGAGGGTCAATCCTATAAAGATTCACCTTATGCAGCTAAGAGTTAACAACCTGAGCAAAAAGAGGTTTCCTTTTCAAATACATGCAATCATATTTCCGATAACAAATGGTTTGTCATCAAAGTTTTTGTGTGTATGATTATGAGGGATATTGCCACGATATGGGGATTTCTGTTCCAATTCTGTAATTGTGTATATCTTGAGGGATTTGTTCTAGGATATGGGTAAGTCACACTCCTACTTTATGTGACTCACTTGTATACTTAGACATCTTTGTTAAAAGCTTTAACACTTAGTCTTTTAAGCATGCATCCATGAACATGTGAAACAACAAGAACACTTGCAAAACCAACAAGAGACACAAATATATAGTGTGGGAGACACAAGACGTGCCTAACGCTTGGCTAAGTCTTATTATTGTGAAAAAATTGTAATATGAGCACTATCGACTTGGTTTACAACTTGGAAAGGTCGCATGACTCACCTTACCTGACCAAGCCACTCATACAAAAATTCATCACACCAAAAATCTCAGTGGAAAAAACTTTTGCAACTCCTATGGTGTTCCCCACACATGCACCCTTCACATACTCACTGTCCTTTTTTTGTCACAAGACTTTCACCAAGCTAACACACTTTGGTCCTGCCTCAGAGAATGCCTCACATAGGCATGCATCCAGACTTCCCCAAAATCTCCATGTGCGTCCCACTTTTTTCTACTTGTTTTCCATGTCTTCGTAACTTTGCATTTCATTATGATTTGCCTTAGAAGTTTTCCTTATTCACTTGAATTTATCCCTTGTCTCTGTGTTTATTTCCTTCCCTGATTATGCACCCTTATGCTCTTATATGGACTCCAAACATCGCCTTCGTGAACAGTCGCATCCCTTGGGTGTGTCACGTCCCTTTGTGGACCAACATGCCTAAACCACCCAATGTGCCCCTTTGTGGACTGACATGCCCATGAGCCCATGTGCTCATCAACCTCCGCGTTCTCTTGGGATAGATGTGCCCCAACATTGGGTTCGCTCCTCATACCAACATGCCCCAAACTCTTTGGTGCACCCTTTCCTTGTCAACAGACTGACATGACTCTCTATGGGTGTGTTGATGGGGTCTCCTGACCTCTCCAACGCACCCATGCTGCCAAGAGAAGGAAATTCCACTCCTTGGGACCACGCCCGAGTCATCTGATCCTTTCTCGAATGAAATTGGAGTATTTATCAACCTTCGCAAGGGAGGTAGGGTGTGTGGCCCCTTGGTGCCACACTTCATCATCATGTTCCCAAGGTGCTCATGTCCATGCCCACATGTTTTCATTCTCCCAACCGATCACATTTCCCTTGTGTTCTCTTACCTGACTCATTTCCAAATCTACCCAAGGAGTGGGCGCTCAATGGGTGTCACAGGAGGCCTTACATCCTCCCCCATGTTAGAAAATGAGACACACTTCCATGTCAAGAAACAAAACAGAGATTTAATAAAAAAAGTAAATGACACAACAAGCACACAGTACACATAGATTATACCCTAGAAACCCAAACCAAGGAAACCAACATTCCTTGAGAATTTTTCTCATTGTTGTCTTATTCATTCAGAATAAAAGGTTACATGTCTAACCTTGGTCCACACCTAAGACACAATCGATATCATACCTTCTTGATTACGCAAGAACAACCCTGTAGCCAATTCAACTTACATCTACATGACCAACAACCTCTACGATTATTGATTGACTAATTTATCAGCCTTTTTCGGCTTTACAACACGCTTTCTTTATAGTATTTACACCAATAAAAACCCTAAATAAAATGGCACCCAAAAACAGTTACAGATCCATGCATATTATTGGCTAAAAATCCCGCAAATTATGGGATTCTGTTACAGTCAACTACCAAGTCGTATTACTCGTCGACTCATTCGATCTTCATTTGGTTGTCACACGTCCACCTGTCGACCTCTTGTTGGTTGACCTCCTCGACTTTGCCCAGTTGACTAACCTCGACCTTTGACTTGCTATTGATCCACCTCGATTTCATATTTTCCCTTTCGAACCACCTTGACCTTTGACTTCGACTATTAGTAAATCCACCTCGACTTTCACTACAAAGAATATAACAACCCAAAATTCTCCCACTTGTTGTCTTCTTTGTTGAAACTAGGAGACCTTTTGATCCCTATTTTATGAGAAGAACAAAATGAATACAGATTATTAACAGGTGCTTAACACATAATATCAAAGATACTGTAAAACTAGTTTTCTATTCAATAATGAAATAAGTTGAAACTGTAAAATGCAGCGGAAACAAGCTTGCTGGAATGGTGGCGGCTTATCTCTAAGAAGAGATGTGATAGTTACACTCATTCGCAAGAAGATGATTACAATGAGGCTCTGAAGGCCTTTTTACCATAAGCAGGAATTTTCAAAACCCTAAACATCCAAAAACCTAACCCTAGGAGATGAACCACTAAAAGTCATGAGGGCCCCGTTTGGGTAAGTTAGTACATCAACTTCCCAGGGTCGTAACTTTTGCATACGATCTTTGTTTTAGGTGTATGATAGCTCGTTGGAAATGTATCGTCGAGTAGATTCATTTTAGGATAAATATCAAAGAAACTTTCATATTGCAAATTTTTTTTCCCAAAAAACATCATTTAGGGCCTCAAAACGGCTCCGTAAGTGAAAACTGTTAAAAATAGTAAATTACCAAAATTGTCAGAAAATTGTTTTGAGACAGTTGGAAAAAGTGGGTGGCCACTGATATCCATATGGATCAATCCTCCCTCCTTAGGAAGCAATGATCTCCATTCCTTTGAGGTCCCCCATCAAATGAGGAAATTTCTGCTGAATTTGGCCCCAGGTGAGCCACTTGCCTTTGTTCAGGAGTTGCCTTGCTTTGATGACTCGATAAAGCTGGATCCTTTACTGTTAAGTTCCCTTGATCTGTGTGTCCACAATATTATCATTGGATTCATGTTGTATGTATTCGGGGTTGAGATCTATTGGTGTTAGTTGTTTTTCTACTTCTGAGGTGTCCAATAATGGTGGGAAATAAGGGCGAAGGAGATCCACATTGAACACTAGGTGCAGGCCAAAGAAAGGAGGAATTCTGAGCTCAAAAGAATTATCCCCCATGACCTTGGTGATCGTGTACGACCCATAACAGAGTGGGCAAAGCTTCTGATGGGATCTTGTAAGGCGTTCTTTCTGCAAGTGCAACCAAACTTTGTCTCCCACCTGAAACTTATGTGGCACCCGATGGTGATAATGGCACNCCTATTAGTGGATGTGTTGGATCTTCTCAATGAACCAAGTGGCTTTGTTAGGTTTAGTTGGAGCAGGACATGAGTCGATCGAGGTGACCGCAAGGGGAAGTGCAACATCTATGGGACCCAATGGTTGGAATCCCAACCCCACCTGAAAGGGGTTATGGTCGGTTGAACTATGAAAGGCTTAGATGTAGCTTTGTCAGACATAGGGAAGTCTCTCATCCCATGTGCAAGGGTTCTTTGAATTATACATTCAAAGGATATGCACAATCATTCAATTTACGACCTCATTTTGGACATCTGTCTGGGAGTGGAAGGCCATGGATTTGGTGAGATTAGTGTCTAGAAGTGACCAGAGGCTCGACCAGAATGTATTGAGAAATAAACTGTCCCAATCTAGGAAAATGGTTTGAGGGAGTCCAAAATGTACCCAGACTCGTTCAAAGAAGATCTTGGCAATGGCCTCTGCTGTGATGCTCTTCTTGCAGGCAACCAGAATTGCCATATTAGGATCAACAACCACAAAAACACAGTCATTTTCCCTCTTGGTGGATGAGAGGCCCAAAATGTAGTCCATTGAGATGGATTCCCATGGCTTATCAAGAGTAGGAAGAGGGTTGTATAGGCCCTATTTCATAGTGTTCAGTTTGGTAATAGTGTAGGCAGTGCATGACCTGATATACTTGTTGACCTCCTGTCGAAGTTTCAGCCAGTAGAAATGTTTTTGTAGCATCTCCATTGTCTTTTCAATGCCGAAGTGTCATGCCAACCGACTGTAATGGGATTCCCATATCAAATTCGTTCGCTCACTTGAAGGAACACATATATGGCCTACACAACACAACAACCCATCCCGGAGATGGAAATTATCAACAACTATGTTTGCACCCAACATTTGGTAGGTGGCGGCGAATTCTGGGTCTGTCTCGTAGAGTTGGGTCCATCCATAGGTCTCATGGCTGCAAGAGTCTAGCACCGTGGTGAGTGCCATGACTGGAGGTCTGCTGAGGCCATCAAAGATGTGATCGGTGCTTCCTGTTTTATACTTGATGTTGAGGTGGAATTGCTACAAGTATGTGGATCACTTTTAATGGTGGTCATTCTGCAATTTTCCTTGTGTCTGCATGAACTGTAGTAGCTTATGATCAGTGTGGATGATTGTTTCCTTCCCAAGAATGTAATTTCTCCACTAGTGGAAGGCTTGCACAATGGAGTACATTTCTTTTTCGTAAGTAGGGTACTTATGGAAAACATTGGATAGTGTCTCACTATGATAGGCCACAGGGTGGCCATGTTGAGTGAGAACAACGTCCACAGCATAGTCTGAAGCATCTATCTCGATCTCAAAGGGTTGTTGCAGGTCTGGTAGTGAAAATTCTGGGGAGGAGCACAAGCACTACTTCAAATCATCAAACTCTTGTTGATGGGACCGACCCCATGCAAATTTATCCTTACCACCACCCTTGGTTATTTGGTTGAGGGCGCATGCAATATGGGAGAATCCCAACACTAACTTGCAGTAGAAATTGGCAAGGCCTAAGAAACTCCAAAGCTCGATGAGTGTGGTTGGGGATGGCCTATCACGGATGACTTGGATCTTGGATGGATCTGCATGTATGCAATGTTGATCAATGATGTAGCCCAGGTAATGGACCCTGTCCATGCCAAAGGATTATTTTTCCAAGTTGGCGTATAGCTTGTGCTGTGGCAGGGTGTGCAGAACCTGTTGAATATGCTGCAAGTTTTCGGCCCAAGTCTTGTTGTAAATGAGAATTTCATCCAGATACACCACTACAAAAGTGTTGGTGAATGTTTTTAGGATATCATCCATCATCCTCATGAAATTGGTTGGAGCATTTGTCAAACCAANGAAGGTAGTCTTCCATACATCTATCTGTTCTATCGGGACCTGGTGGTAGACAAACTTCATATCAATTTTACTGAAGTATTTGGCCCCCGTGAGTTGATCAAGGAGGTCTTAGATTTGGGGAATCGGGTACCGGTTCCTGGCTGTGATTTTATTCAGAGCTCGATAATCAATGCAGAGTCGCTAGGTTCCATATTTCTTTTGTACCATCACGATTGGGCTCCCGCAAGGTGATGAGCTGGGATGGATGTGCCCCTTGTGGAGTAGTTCTTGGGTTTTTCACTTGATATCCTCATTCTCTAATAGAGAGCACCGATAGACTAGCCCATTGGGTAGTGGTGCACTGGTCATATCGATAGGGTGCTTGACCTGGCGGTGCAGAGGTACCACAGTAGGTGAGGAGAAGATATCTGAGTATTCTTCCATGACCTTATCTACTTTCTTCTGCTATGTGGAGAGGTCAGTCACAAAGACCCTGGATGTGGCTGTGATCTTTCTCTTATTCTGAGAGTGAATCACAAAGAAGACAAACTTCCCCATCTGAGAGATGACCTTCCTGCATTTCTTAGCAGAGATCAAGGAAATAACACTAGGTGGGACTGCCTCAGGTATCCTGTACAATTTCTTGTTCAAGGTAATAATAACACTATGAGGCCTAGATTCATATACAACATGAAATTTCCATAAACAAGGTTGTCCCAAAAGAACATCACAAACTTTGAGAGGAGCAACATCACACAATACCTCATCTTTCAAGGGCTTGATGTCGTACGATAGTCGACACTGTTAGCTGACGTAGAGATCGCTTCCTTGGTGGAGCCATCCAATGGTGTAGGGTTGTGGGTGTGGTGTTTTCAGCAGGGAAAACCACTTGATGACCTCTGCTAATATGAGGTTCTTCTGGCTACTGCAATCAATGATGAAGTGCAGTGGGGTGCTTTTTACCCACATTTGTGAATGGAAGAGGCGTTCTCCTTCTTCTAGCTCATCTGGTTCACCAGGCTGGAGCTTGGTGGTAGAAATGATGGCACTGGGATCCAAGTCAATGATCCGTCTTCCCCTTTCTGGTTCTGGATCAGAGTTAGAAACCGCATCTGATTAAGAGGCTTTCACTTCAGCCACCAACAACATCTTTGAGCGACAATCAACAATGTTATGCCAAGGGCTCTTATGGAAGTCATACCACTTCCCAATATCTTTCTTTGTCTTTCCAGTGTCCTTCTTTGATTACGGCTTGGATTGGTTGTCATGATACTATCCATATTTTCTCTGTACTTTTTTCTATGGGTTGGGGCTGCCCTTTCCTGGATTTTTTTGTGAGGGGTTCCCAGGCCCAAATTGTTGTGTCTTTTGTTGGAGCTTCTACTCGATTTTGACAGCATATCGATAGGTTGCACCCAAGGATGAGATGTTTAGAAATTTCATTTCGGTCTAGATGTATCTATGAAGAGAACTGTGATACTTGAGCACCATATGTCACTCTGAATCTTTGATACCCATCTTGGTGCACAAGGTATGGAAGATATTATTGAAATTTGGCACTGCTTGGTCTCTTTCTTTCCGCAGTGTGGTCCATTTAGTATACAAGTCGTCATAACTTTCAGAATGGTAGTATTGTTCCTTAATAACATCCATGAAGAATTCTCAAGTGGTTGTAACTGTAAATAATGAGGGTTCCTCTGTTTCCTTTTGCTCACAGAAAGATTCCCACCAATCTTTGACATGGGGAACGGGCTTAAGGAGTGCAAAAGTAATCTTTTCTCTATTCAAAAAGTTATGGACAGAAAAATACCCTTCTAGCATATTCAACCACTTGTCTACAACATTTTCATCTATCTGAACTTCAAATATAGGAATATTGAAGCTTATTTGTACCTTGAATGGGGTGGCACCTCCTCTCAAAGAAGATGTGACGCCTATTGGTAGTCGCCAAAGGATTTGCACAAACCTATCCATCATCTTGTTCCTCTGTTGTGTGAGGGATTCCTCAATCAACAGTTTGAAAGGATCTCCTATCCCTTCATATTTCTTTTATCCTGCCATGAGAGGCTGCTTGGGCATGCGAGAGATTTTGTCCTCAAGAGAAACAAGCTCAAGACCCAACTCTTTGTACCCCGACCTCGTTGGGGACATGCATTAAGATGACAAGGAGAAGACTGCTCTAATACCACTGATTCATATTTTATGAGCATAACAAAATGAATACAAATTATTAACAGGTGCTTAACAAAGAATAATAGAGATACAATAAAATGGGTTTTCTATTCAATAATGAAATAAATTGAAACTGTAAAATGTAGCGGAAACAAGCTTGTTGGAATGGTGGTGGCTTATCTTTGAGAAGAGATGTGACGGATGCACTCATTCATAAGAAGATGATTACAATGAGTCTTTGAAATCCTTCTTACCATAAGAAATAATTCCAAAAACTATAGACATCCAAAAACCTAACCCTAGGAGATGAAGCGCCAAAATTCATGTGGGCCCCGTTTGCGTAAGTTAGTACATCAACTTCCTGGTGTCGTAACTTTTGCATACAATCTCTGTTTTAGACGTATGATAGCCCATTGGAAAGGTATCATAGAGGAGATTCATTCTAGGCACAATATCATATGAAATTTCATATGGAAAACCTTTTTTTCCAAAAAAAACATCATTTAGGGTCTCAAAACGGCTCCGGAAGTGAAAACTGCTAAAAATAGTAAATTACCAAAATTGCCAGAAAATTGTTTTGAGCCAGTTGGAAAAGGTGGGTGGCCATCGATATCCACCTGGATAACCTTTGAAATTTCATCCAGAGACCCAGGTAAACAATGCCCATTGTCTCTCTGCACCAAGAGAACTTCACAACACTCACAGACTTGGTCAATGAGTCTGTTATTTTTTCCAACATGTCTACTTTCTCCAGTAGCTCCTTGTTTCTGTCCACCATGTCCCTCACAAAATGGTATTTTACATCAATTTTCTTAGTCTTCAAGTGATAAGTTGGGTTCTTTTCCATAAATATTGCGCTTTGACTGTTGCAACTTATCTTCATAACTCTCTGCTCAAACCTGATTCTTGAACACAGCCTTTGCAACCATATTTCTTATTTTCTTTCATGAGTGGCTACCATGTATTCATCTTCTATTTTTGGCAAGGCTGGGACCTCTTGTCGCTTACTCATCCAGTTGATTGCTCCAATGAACATTTTGAGCACATATCCATTGGTCGACTATCGTCAATCTAGATCTCCAACCCAATTAGCATCAAAAAATCCATGTACATTGAATTCACTGTCACCTCTACGTTTTCCTTGATAGCATATAGCATAATATTTGCCACACAAATACCTGAATACTCTCTTGACAATTGTCCAGTGCTCCTTCCCAAGTGTCGATATGTGTCTTCTCAACACTCCCACTGCATGGGAAATTTCTGGTCAAGTGGAGACCATTACATACATTATACTACCGATATCACTTGCATAGGGAACACATGCCATGTTCTCTATTTCTTCATGTGTCTTTGGACACTGTTAAACACTTAGCCTTTCTCCCACAAGAATTGGAACCTTCACTGGTTTTCAATCCTTCATGTTGAAATGTTTCAATATTGTTTCAATATACTTTGTTTGATTCAATCAGAGCTTTCTAGCTGCTCGATCTCTCTTAATATCCATTCCCATAATGAAGTTAGCTGCACCAAGATCCTTCATGTCAAACTTGGAGGATAGATGCGTCTTCACCTCCTTTATTGCATCCATGTTGTTTCCAATCAGCAACATGTCATCGACATACAAAACTACATATATGAAACATGCACCTTCTTCTTTGGAATATATGAAGTGATCATCTTTGCTTCTCAAAAATCCCAAACTAAATATGTATGTGTCAAAATTTTGGTACCACATCCTTGGTGATTGAAGTATACCATAAAGGGATATTTTCAGTTTACACACTAAATCTTTCTTTCCCTTTACTACAAATCCTTCAGGTTGTTTCATGTAGATTTCCTCTTCCAGGTCCCCATGTAGGAACGTTGTCTTCACATCCATTTTTTCTATTTCTAAATCAAATTTTGTATCCAGAGACATTATTTCTCTAATGGAAGTTCATTTTGCAACAGGGGAGAAAATATCACCGAAATCGACTCCTTCGAATTGGGAATATCCTTTCTCTACCAGTCAAGCTTTTAAATTCTCAACTTGACCTGTTGCATTCATATTCTTCTTGAATACCTATTTGATATCGATAGGATTTATTCCACTGGGAAACTTGACTAAGTCCCATGTCTCATTCTTATGAAAGGATTGCATCTCCTTGACCATGGAGTCCTTCCATTATTTTCCATCTGCTGAGCTAAATTCCTCCCCGACCGAATTGGGCTCATCGTCAATGGTAGTTAACTTGAATGTGGAACGAAAGTCTAGGGGACTATACCTTTCGACTATTTTTATTACTCTTTCTGACCTCCTTACAACCGAAGTTGGTTGATCCAGCTCTTCCTCTAATTCAATTGACTTATCTGAATGATCTTCTTCATTCTTTAATTCAAACTACACCATCTCAAGATTATTCTCAATCTGAACAATTTATTCATGCTCGGTCTTACTTCCAACTTCTCTAATGACCAAATATCTACTGTACACCATTTTCCTTGATGCAGGATCCCAGAGCTTATATCCTTTCATTCCTTCTTTGTATCCAATGAAAATACATTTGATTTCCTTCTTTTCCATCTTGCTCCTCTTTTCCTTGGGAACATGCACAAATTCATTACAACCAAATAATTTGATATGTGAAATCGAAGGCTTCTTACCCGACAATACCTCATTTGCTGTCATTTTGACAAGAGCCAACAAAGGAGACATTTTCAATAGATAGTTTGCACTGTTGACTGTCTCCGCCCAGAATTCTTGTGCGATCCCAACACCAATGAGCATGATCCTTGCCTTGTCCATCAACGTTATATTTATTCTCTCAACAACTTCATTTTGTTGTGGGGTATATGGTGTGGTAGTTTGGTGTGCTATTCCACACTGCTTCCAGAAATGATCAAATTATTTTCCCCAAAATTCACCACCATTGTCAGTTCTCATAACCTTAATCTTCTTATCTTTATGGTTTTATACAAGAGATTTAAATCTTTGAATTTCTAGAAAACCTATGATTTCTTCCTCAGGAAATATATCCATGTCTTCCTAGAAAAATCATCTATGAAGGAGACATAATACAAGGATCCACCAAGTGAAGGCACTGTAACAGGGCCAAATGCATCACTATAAACCAACTCTGAAATCTCAATTTCCTTTGTCACTCCAAATGGGAACCTCACCCAACTTTGTTTCCCATATATACAATGTTCACAAAATTCAACTTCTAAATTACACTCAAGAAAGTATTCGACCATACCTTTATTATGCATATCTCAAAGTACTTTTTATCCAATGTGTCCCATCCTCTCATGCCATAGCATGGTCAGGTCTAATTTATGATGACTTGTCGAGTCGATTTGAATCTACTCATCCCAAGTCGAGTACAGTGGAGTCTAAGTCGAGTTCACTTCAAGAACAACGATGTTATTGCATCTAGTCAAGTCAACACTCCCTACAAACTTGTATAGGGTTCCAATATGAACTACTTTAATTAATGTCATTATACTTCTGACCATCTTGTAGGAATCCTCCTGAAATAGAGTGTGCACTCCAACATCACTCATATTTCTGACAGATATTAGGTTTCTTTCCAAACCCAGATTGTGTAGAACACCTAAAAGAGTTCTACTCCTCCCATCCTGTAGTATCAATTGAAATTTTCCCCATCTAACAACTCTAGTTGTCGAGTCATCCCCCAAGAACACGTCTCCTCCTTTATATCATTCATATTCGCGGAACCATTCTCTATGTGGTGTCATATGATAGGATGCTCCTGAGTCAATCAACCAAACATCTTGATCCGACTATGTATTGGTCGATGCCAAGTACACATCGCCTCCCTTATCTGGAGTCATATTTCTCTCATTCCATTTCTTCTTGTTGGATCCTATACTGACTTCCATTGCCCTCGACTTACAGTCATTTTTGTAATTCCCATCTTTATCGCATTTCCAACATATTCTTGTTGACTGAACGAGGGATTTAGATCTACCCTTCGACTTAGACTTTCTACCAGAGAATTTTCTTTTATCTCTATCAATCAGTTGACCTCTCACAACTAAAGCATGTTTAGTTGATCCTTCCATGCTCTTCCTTCTCACTTATTCTGACAGTATAGACGCAACCTCATCTTCTATCTCTATAGTGGTTTCATTACTCCCTATATCCATGACTAAGCTATTCTCGGAGTCTTGCAAAGAACATAATAGGATTATAATTTTTTCCTCCTCAGTGATTTTAATATCCACATAAGATAACTGACTTATAATGGTATTAAACACATTTAAATTCTCATTCACCGAACTTCCATCACTCATTCTCATAAAATACAATTTATTTCTGAGAAACAACTTGTTTACCAGGGATTTCGATTGCTACATGATTCCCAACTTGTCCCATAGTTTCTTGGTCAAATATTCACCTTAGACATTCAACATCATTGAATCTACAAGACAAAATCAAATCATACCCCTTTCTCTTCTTTCTAGTTTCTCCCATTCTTCCATCGACATACTTGTCGGCATGGTACCTGGACAGACTATTGTCCATTGTTCTCTATCTACAATGATATCTTCAATTTTAAACTTCCAAAGCTAGAAATTCTGTCAATTGAATTTTTTGATCTCTATTCTCGAACTGCTCATCATTCTTTAACACAATCTTTAGCACAATATTTAAAGATTTCTAGCTTATGACTCTTACTGTACCTAGGGTTTATCTCATATCCAATACTATTAATCCAAGCTCTAATACCATATGTCAATAAATGAGACACACTTCCACGCTAAACCTAACCGAAGAGAGGAAGATATATTTAATCAAGAAAGTAAATGACATAGAAAGCAGAGAGTACACCGATATTTTACCCTTGAAACCCAAACCAGGAAAAAAAATTTACTTGAGCATTCTGCTACTTGTTGTCTTATTCATTCAGAATAAAAGGTTACATATCTAACCTTGGTCCACACCTAATACACAAATGACATCATGCCTTCTTTCTTATGCAAGAAAAACCCTGCAACCAATTCAAATTACATCTACATGACCAACAACCTCTACGATTATTGATTGAATCATTTATCATCCTTTTTTGGCCTTACAAAATGCCTTATTTATAGGATTTACAATAGGAAAAACCCTAAATAAATGGCTCCCAAAAACGACTACATATCCATGCAGATCATTGGCTACAAATCCTATGAATATCATGATTCTGTTACAGTTGACTACCATTCAAAATTCATTTGGTATTTATTCGATTGCCACATTCCTGCCTGTTGATCTCTTGTTGGTTGAACTCTTTGAATTTACTCGGTCGACTAACCTCAACCTTTGACATGTTTTTGATCCACCTCGAATTCATATTTACCCAGTTGAACCACCTGGACCTTCGACTTCAAATGTTAGTCGATCCACCTTGACTTTCACTGCAAATAATATAATAACCCAACACCCCACTCCAAATTCTTTCCATCCTCACAAACATCCATCTATATCCATGGTGCCTCTACCCCATCTCTAGATATCGTCCCCACTCAAAAACGTTTTTCCTCTACCATTGTTTCCAAGGAAAACCCCCCTTAGGAAGTTTTATGAGTCCATGAAGTGTTACTACTTGTTGGCTTACTGTTGCCTCCATAGTTCGGTCTGTTTTCCCATGTTTCTATGCATTTGATCCCCTTGTGACTTCGGTTGATTGGGTAGCTAGTCTAATCGTTGTGCCTCTACCTCAAAAACTTTCATCTTCATTCTCAAACATCCTTTTTTGTCTACAAACTTGCCACATTTTAAACCTTTCATTCCCTCCAATATATCAAGTCACCCAACTGCGTTCCAAACAAACTTAACCAAGGAATATCCTCAAGGAACCCCAAAGGACTCACTACATCCCACTGAGATAGTGAGCCAATGTTTTATTGTCTAGTTTGAAGGTGACGGAGGATGGTTGGTTGGGACATATCCCACATATCTAATATGTCCCAGTGTAATGGTCGAAGAGTCATCATTATTCTAAATTATCTACAAGAGAAGTGGCATACTTGAACCAATTCTACCTATGCACTCCTCAACAAGTCATTCTAGCTCAGGTTCATACGACCATTCTCCATTTCCAAGTTCAGTAGAGGAGGAATTAGCCTCTTCGTTGGGTCGCCTCCACCAAGTTTTTTTTGTCTCCCTCTCGTTCTATTGACCCAAAAATGGTTTCTTCTCCCATTCAATGAACTACTCTGGAATACTCATATATGTGACTTCCCCCAATCTCTGTTGTGATTCATCATGCTTCAAAAATAAATATTCCAAGCCATCCACTACCTTATCCAAACATCCAACTATTTATTCAATGTCTACAAGCCTATGTTCCATCGACACAAGTATTCTTTAGTTCTTTGAGTTAGGTTATCCAACCATCGCCGCACATTGTCCAAGTTCTCCCTCGCAAGGTTACATGCTCTGGTTGTCCACAAAAACCATCCACAAGGATGACATACACGTACCCCGTTCCTTCCTACACATGGTAGAAATCAAACATGGATCTTGTCTTGAAAAAATGACCAAAATGTTCATGTGAGGAATAGGTGTTTCCTTCTCCTTCCTCATGAACTCTTGTCCCAACACAACATCTAAATCATCCATAGGAACAATGGTGAAGATCATCCTTCTGCACTAGTCACCAAGATTCAACAAGAAATCCTTGGCTACACCAACGACCATATTTACACCTGTGTTGAATGTCTTGAAGATAGTTTGTTTTGGTTCAGGTTGCATCCCAAGCCTTCACACCATATCCTCCCTTAAGAAGTTATGATTTTCCCCATTGTCCACCATAGTTGTTACTGACTTCCCGTTGAGTTTGGCCCACACATAGAAAAGTCCCATCTCATCCTTCTCTTGGCTATCCATGGATTTTCCCTCCATGAAAAGAGTCAAGAGTCACAATACCCCAACATATGGGTTGTCTTCCTTCTCCAAAGTATTCAACTTTTGTTTCAAGGGACAATTCTTCACATACTGCTCCTTGGCACAAATCTAACATGAAATCATATTTTTCTCTTTTGTTTCATTTGTTTGCTTGGCATTGTCCTCATTACCCTTAGACTTATTTGTCTTCCATTTGTCCTTATTTTTTCCCTTCCCTTGTTGTTGTGTCTTATCTTGGTCATCCTCACTATTCCTAGGACCTATCTTGGGTTCACCCCTCGAGTCCAAATTTTTTTCTATTATGGTGATGGCTCTCACAAGAGTCTACACATTCTGGCATTGCAAATCACTTTATGCCCATGACTACAGACCATTTATGAAGTGAAAAATGATATCTTCTTCTAACATGTATTTGATCTCCAACATGAGCCTTATCAACGCCTTGTTATATTTTTGGATCTTACCAGCATGCCTAAGAGCCAACAATTGATTTCTTGTAATTGGTTTCTCAAACCAATTTGTTCTTTCAAGGATTCCTTCATCTCTTCCCAGTTTTTTATGTTCTCAATAGTTCTCCTAGATACCAAGTCTTCCACCTGATTCCTCCACCAAAGATTAGGAATCCTTGTCAAGAACATCACAAAAACTTTCACCTTAGATTCAATTGAAAATTTCAGCTACTTAATCCTTGTTTCAAGGATTTTTTTTGGTTATAGTATGATTTTCCTTTCTTCATTAATCTCTAGTAAAATAGTTTGGACTCGAATCTTGTTTTTGATTACCTTATTTAAGAAAGAAACATTGAAGACTAGATGTACACATGAATTTGGAGGCAACTCCAATTTGTAAGGCACACTTCCAATCCTTTGCAAAACCTTATAGGGGCCATAATATTTGGGTGTTAATTTATTGTCCTTCATTTGTTGCTTGAGGGACATCTGTTTATACGGTTGTAGCCTCAAAAATATTTAATCCCCCACTTCAAATTCCCTTTCACTGTGATGTTGATTTGCTTGTTGTTTCATCATATTTTGTGCCATAACCAAGTTGTCCTTCAATAGTTTGAGAACTTATTGTTGGTGCCCTATTTGGTCGTCCAATTCTTGAAACTTTGTAGTCCCTTTTAAGGATGATGTGATGGATGGAGGATGATATCCATAAAGTGTCATAAATGGGAAATTTTTAATGAAGTATGGAAGGATGTGTCGTACCACCATTCCGCCAAGGGATACCACTTGACCCATTGTTTTTTCTTATCCGATGCAAAGCAACAAAGATATCCTTCTATACATTTATTCACAATCTTAGTTTTCCCATCGGATTCAGGATGGTAAAATGAGCTATGAGCCAATTAGATACCCAAACAAGAAAATAATTTAGTGCAACAATTTCTAGTGAAAATTAGATCTTTGTCACTTAAAATAATTTGGGGGACTCCATGTATCTTTTGAACCATTTCCATGAAGTTGTGGCTATTGTACTTGCTTTAAAATTATGAGAAAGAGAGAAAAAATGGGCATAATTTGTCAGTTGATCTGCTTCTACCATAATGATAGTATTTCCTTCAGATTAGGGTAAACCTATAATAAAATCCATTGAAAGTTCTTCCCAACGTTGACTTGGTATAACTAATGGTTGTAGGATACCTAGAATCTTGATTGTATCTCCCATATTCTATTGGAAGACCAAATATTTAGACACAAATTTTTGAACATAAGCTTTAATTCCTTTCTAGAAAAAATCCTTCTTCATCATGTGGTACGTTTCCAAAAATCTTGAATTTTTTTGGCATTTTTTTCATTTGTTTTTGGTTGTTTTTCAGCACATCGTTTTCATTGATGGTTTTCCAATTCTTATTAAGGGATTAGGGTTGTTGACTAATCAAGTTCAATGGATTAGGGGTTTGGATGCTACAGGATTACATATATATATATATATATATATATATCTTATAGGTGAGGCTCTAAACAAGTTGTTGTTTTTCCCAGTTTGGGTTTCTAGGGTAAAATCTATGTGTAATGTGTGTGTGTTACATTGTATCTTTTATATTTTTATTAAGAATCTATTTGCAGTAATTTATTGTATAAGGTTAAAATCTACATTTTTGAGGTGTCAATCTTGTAGGTTTAGGAGGGGGAGCATGGTTCTCTCTATAGTTGTCACTAACCACCCTTCTAGTAGCCATATTTTTGTTTTCCACTTTCCTTGCCATACTGAAAGCTTTCTCTAGGGATTTAGGTTCAAAGAGATGCAACTCATGTTGAATATTCTCCTTTAAAGTGCCCATAAATAGATCTAACAAATTATCATTTAGAATGTTCTTTACCTTGAGACTAATCTTCTGAAATTGTTCAATGTCCTCTATAATTGGACCTTTTTGTCGAAGATTTATCAATTGACTAAACAATGTACTGCTCTTAATATCCCGATAATGTGATATCAATTCATCCATAAAAATGCACCAAGAGATAATAGGATTCTCTTTTCTTTCACAAATCTATTGATACCAAACAAATTGATCATTTTTTAAATACAAGGATGCAATAGGTACCTTTTGTAATCTTAGCGTTGTCAGACAGTTGGTTTATATTGATGGACAATTGGTTTGGATTGTTGGTTTTCATTGATGTCAACCCTTGGAGAATGATATTGTAGATTGATGTTGACCCTTAGAGATTGATTTCAACCCTTGAGTATGTACGGTAGCACATTCTGGTAGCTCCAGAGGTATGGGTAAGGAACCCAAGTTTGGTTGAGGAATAATGTAATGAATAATAATGAATTTGCAGGTGAGACTATTATATATGGATAGTACATGTCATACCATTTGCGGTGATATGTAGAACATCACATAACTCCTCACGGTTAGAGAGTTATGCCCATGTGAAATTGGAGAGTCCTCATGAGTTATCTAGAAGCCCCTAGAAGGTCAAAGAAGTCAATTATTCTAGAAGCTCCTAGAATAAGTGGGACTAGTCAAATTGATGGTAACTAGGATTTAATCATCGGTAAAGTTGTTACATTAATAAAATGATTGAATTTGTGAGTTTGTTAATTATGATAAAGTGGCCGCAAAGAGAAAATTATTTAGCGAGTTTACTATTTATGGATAAGTCAAAGTGGTTGCAAAAGAAATTAATTAAATAATAAAGTTAGTTGCAACTAAAAGTGGAGAACTTACTATTTGTGGATAAAGTGGTTGTAAGTGGACAAGTGGTTAGAAGTGGGTTATCCCTAAAAGAAGGATGTTGGGTAAAGTGAGTTAGAAGATAACCCCTTGAGGAAGCTACTTGGAGAGTATAAATAAGAGAGAAAGGGTCTCATGTTCGCACGTATTTTTGGAATATAATTGAATATCCATTTGTGAAAGGTTATTTGGCAGGTATTATTGATAGATCAAATTTTCGGCAGAAAACTCACGGTTGCATAATCGCAGAAGCAAAATCGCGGAACATAATCATGACAACAAAACCGCGGAATTAGAATCGCGGCAACAGAATCGTGGCAACAAAATCACAACAACAAAATCACAGCAACAAAATCACGGCTACAGAAACATATTTGTAATAGATCCACAACTACAAGAATAAAAATGTATGGTTGTCATATGTGTAGTGTTGAATCTATGAATATGGTTGAGGGTTTTACTTGTAAATATATTGGATGCCCTCTTGGAAGTTTAGGGATTATTGTAGAATGGTTTTGAGGAAGATCTATTGAAGTATATCTTATGGTACATTGTGAGAGGATTTTGTTAATGGTCTTGATATATTATTGGTACACACTTGAGGCTACATAACAGTGAGGTTTTGGCACATGATTTGATGTGATGGTTTATGGTATTTGGTTATGGATAGTGTGATGTATTGATAGAGAACTTTTGATAGTTATATTGGTATATGATTGAGATACATGTTGGGATATATATTTGATGAGTGGTACATACTTGAGGTGTATGGTATGGTGATGTTGTTACATCTTGATGATTCATAGTTTGATCTATAGTTGATGTGTGATTGGTACATATTTGGTACATTGTTAGAGGCACCAACCATCGGCAAAAACCATGTGCTGAAAAAACCACCTAAATACATGACACGTTTCCCGAGGTAGGTGTCACATTTCCCGAGGTGACACTTCTACTCGTGCACAAAATATAACACATACCCAACATTATCCCACTTGTTGTTTTATTTTCACACAGGGGGTTACAGGGTTACATAGTCAAAAATCCAGGGCAACAATGCCCATGGATTCTCTACACCAAGAGAACTTCTCAGTGATCACAGATTTTGTGAATGATTCTGCAACATTCTTCAAAGTGTCCACCTTCATCAGTGATACTTTCTTTTCTTCAATCATGTCTCTCACAAAGTGATATTGAACATCAATGTGATTTGTCTTTGAATGATAAGCAAGGTTCTTCGCTAGAAAAATTGCACTCTGAATGTCACACTCTATCCTTACATCTTGTTGTACCAACCCAATACCTGAACAAAATCTTTGTAACCATATTTCTTCCTTACTTGCATGAGTGGCTGCCATGTATTCAGATTCTGTAGTTGAAAGTGCCACTACAACCTGTCTTTTTCTCATCCAACTTATTGCTCCTCCAAACAGGTTAAACACATACCCACTTGTAGATCTCCTACGATCCAAATCTCCAGCCTAGTCTACATCCACAAAGCCATGTATATCAACCACTCTCTCCAATATCGGTCTTCCTTCGTAGCACAATCCATAGCTAGAAATGCCATGCAAATACCTAAAAACCATTTTTATTGTTGTCCAATGCTCCTTCCCTGGTTTTGACATATACCTGCTCAAAACTCCCACTGCATGTGTAATGTACAGTCTAGTATAGACCATTGCATACATCAAACTACCAACTGCACTTGCATATGGAACATGAGACATGTCCTCTTCTTATTCATGTGTCTTGGGACACTGATCCGTAGATAACTTTATACCAACAGGAATAGGAACCTTGACCGGTTTACATTCCTGCATATTAAACCTCTGCAATATTGTCGCGACATATTTTCTCTGATTTAACTAGAGTTTCCTCTTTTTTCGATCTCTTTTAATTTTCATGCCCAAAATGAAATTTGAAGCACCAAGATCCTTCATGATGAATTTAGAGGACAACTGATTTTTCACATCCTGGATAATCTCCTTGTTGTTTCCTATCAACAACATGTCATCCACATACAAGACCAAATAAATCAAATGATCACCTA
>SNQJ01S0069597.1:21214-37359 GCA_010110895.2 Picea sitchensis | reverse complement strand
TCACCGAATGTAAGAAGAGACTTGCCTTAGAATTTGAAATGAAAGACCTTGGCCTAATGCATTATTTCTTAGGTCTTGAGGTATGGCAAAGTCCAGAGAGAATCTTCCTTAACCAAGGGAAGTGTGCAGTTGAAATCCGGAAGAGATTCGACATGTTGGAATGCAAGCCCATGAATACACCCATGGAAGCGAAACTGAAGTTGTTGGTTGACACTTTGTCAGAACCGATTGATGCCACCTTGTACAGATAGATTATTGGATCGTTGATGTACCTGATGAACACCAGACCAAACATTTGTTTTTTCATTAACACCTTGAGTCAGTTTCTGGTAGAGCCCAGACATGTTCACCTTGTGGCTGCAAAACATGTGATGAGGTACCTTAAAGGTACAATAGATTGTGGTCTCAGCTATGATGGAGATCATGATTTCACATTGAGTGGATATACTGATGCAGATTGGGAAGGAGTGTTTCTGATAGGAAAATCACTTCAGGATGTTATTTTAGTTTGGGATCAGCTATGATCTCATGGCAGAGTAGGAAGCAATCTAGCATTGCTCTCATCACAGTGGAAGCAGAATACATTGTTGCATGTTCTGCCAGCTACGAAGATATATGGCTTTGAAAGTTGTTGACTGGTCTATTTGACCTAGAGATGGAAGAAACCACGATACTATGTGACAACCAGAGTTACATAAAGATGACAGAGAATCTTGTATTCCATGACAGGTCAAAGCACATAGAGATCTGATATCATTACATCCGTGACATGGTGCAGAGAGGAGCCTTAAAGCTCCAGTACATTAGCATGGATGAACAAGTTGTTGATGTGTTGACCAAGCCTCTATCTATTGTAAAGTTTGAGCACTTTCGAGATAATATTTGTATAGTTCGAAAGGACCTTCCTCGAAAGGGGGAGTAGTTGTTGTTATGAGACATCTCTTGCTTCTGACCAGATGGTTGTGACGTAAAGAAAGATGATGTGATATGACAAGCACTGAGCTTCTGGCTGGATAGTTGTGATGTAAATCCAGTCTAGTATCTTGCTTCTGACCTGTTGGTTGTGATGTAAAGCAAGACATATACCTTGCTTCAAACCCTATGGTTGTGACGTAAAGAAAGATGATGTGATATGACTGGTACTATGCTTCCAATTGTACAGTTGCGACGTAAAGAAAGTCTAGTACCCTGATTCCAACCTGATGGTTGTGATGTAAAGTAGGATGTGTTCCTTTCTTCTGACCTTATGGTTGTGACGTAAAGAAAGAATATGTGATGAGATTAGTACTAAGCTTCCGGCTAGATAGTTGTGACATAAATCCAGTCTAGTATCCTGCTTCCGACCTGATGGTTGTGACGTAAAGCAAGATGTATATCTTGCTTCCAACCTTATGGTTGTGACGTAAATCAAGATGATGAGATGAGGCTAGCATTGTGCTTCTGGCTAGATATTTGTGACGTAAATCCAATCTAGCATCCTGCTTTCGACCTTATGGTTGTGACGTAAAGCAGGACAAGTATCTTGCTTCCAGCTTTATTGCTATGACGTAAAGCAAGACTATGAGACAAGACTAGAACTGTGCTTTTGGCTTGATAGCTGTGACGTAAAGCCATTCTAGTATGATGATGATGATCCAGCCTCGTGATGTGATGATGATGATGTATTAGTTTTATAGTAATCCATATTGATGCAGATGATGATTACATTCCTTTGAGAATGACAATGCCTTCCAATGAAGAAAACTTTCGATGATTTATAGATATGCCAGTCAGTGCTCCAAGATGATATTGATGATGCTTCCCTCTTGATGTCACTGATGATGCAGACCTCTCTCTCACCTGATGTTGTTGAATAATACCCTTCTTGTTAAGGGGAAGTGTTGAAATAATGTAATTGCAAAGTGTATTCTTATTATTATCTCATATATTATTCATTGGATCAATCCCCATTGTGGATTGATCATGTCGGCTATTGTAATAGGACCAAATCCCCTTTTGTGGATTGGTCAAATGATAATTATAATAGGTAGAATAAGAAGTCGGCCCCAACAGATATTAAAAAGGCCCCAGAATATAATAAAGGTGGTTATAACCACCCAGTTTGAGAAGTCGGCCCTACCAGTGAAGAGACACTTCACACGTGCCAGTCTTGTATAAATAAAGAGGCCAGTGCCTCACTTAGACACACAACTCACTTGCTCATTTGAGAGACAAGTTTCAGAATTGCAGTTGGATAAGAAAGAGAAAGAGTGGCGCATCTTTTGGAGAGGATCTTCTGTATTATCTTGAGTTATCTCTTGGCATTGTATTGGCTATCTATAATAAGGAAGTTTTGCTGGGTTTTCTTCCCCTAGAGGGTTTCCCAGGATAAATGTTGTGTCTCTTGTGATTGTGTATTTATCAGTGATCTTGTCTTTATGTTGTTGTTATCTATTGAAATGAAAAGAACTATAATAATGGCATAAACATTAATAGTTTTAGTGTTGCCTTCACCCTTCCCTTGTTCTTCATGTTTATGTTCTTCTTCTTGATCCTTCTCTAGTTGATGGGTCTCCTTCTACATTGTTTTTGTCACTGGTGTTTTCCACTCTGCTTCCTAGTCATTGACAATATGGATGGCATCTTTCTCTATCAGTATGTAGCTAGTAAGAAACCATTGTTGATCTATATCCCTCTTTGCTTGTGCATACATGTGGTATGGCCCCACCTTGAAACACACAATTTATTTGTATGCTTCAACTATCGGGGTTAGAATGCGCGGCGTGTCCTCGATTCATTTTCGGGTTGTATCCTAATAGATGTATAAGGAAATGTTGTTACCCATTTGCATGTTCTTGTGTGTGGTATGACACAAAGAGGCATATCTTATTTCCAGGAATGATTGTTGCATACCTTCTAGGAACTAGGTTTCTTTCGGCTCCCTCCAAGCAACTAATGCAATCAAATAAAAAACCAAGCATAATGAAACTTCATTCATTTTTCCTATGCTTTCCTGTAGTTAGTTAAGAACTGATTTACCAAAAATGTTGCCCAGTTCATATGTACTCCTATCGTGCACTTCTTTGTTGCTTCTATTACTTCTACTAGCACCTAATCTCTATGACACTTGCTGAGTAATTTGCATGCCAATGCCTACATCACAAACCTTATAATCATTGTTGATGCTTGATACGCCTAATCCATGTGATCCTATGTGTGTGTCTATTTTTCCTTCATTCTTTCTGCTAGTTCTTTCTTGTGAGCCTTGTCTGTGAACATAGGTAATGGGTCTTCTCCTACTGATGACAATCCTGTAATCCACACAATGAGTTGGGTGTCAATTGACACTGGCATGTCCAATTAGAGGAACCATCCACGGATGTAACTCAGTAATAACTTGACATAGATGTTTATTTCTGCGCTTCTGCTAAAATGTGGGATCTCCAACAACTTCAGTATGCTTTTTCTTTGCAGTCTCATGGCCCATTCTTGCAGTTATAATGTGGTTATAAGTGAATCTGGGTTGGATGATGTGCATAGGTAATTATGTGGCACTAACTATGGAAACTTCTTTAGATCTTCCAGATCATGGTATGAAAACCTTAGGTTTCCTTTCACACACAACATATCTCCCTTGACAGTGACCCCAAGTGGAATCACTAGTGTAACCAAGTCATACTTCGAGGCGTTCTACAATATAATTTACTTTGTTGTAGGAATTCTAGGTGGCACATACACTCTAGCAAATTTGATTAGGTCTTATGCCTCTACTCTGGGGATTTATTCCTATACTGGTGTTGTTTCCTTCTTAGTGCATGGCTTCTTCATTCCTAATGTGGATGCTCCTTCCTTTGGTGGTGCCATACCTCTCTTTAGTTCGTCTCTGTCTGCAACTCACTCGTCTCTTCTCTAGATATTTGTTCTCTTCGAATGTCTATGCAACAAAACCCTTTATCATTGTCCCTTGTCTTCTTTTATAGGTTGTTTCTAGTTGTTTCATTCCTCTTCGCGCCCAAATTCTTAGTCCCATCTGGTTGTATTCACATTCAATTACTTCCAGATTTTTCATTAAATTCATATTTTCTGGTTAATCTTGGTCTATATTTTCCATCCTATCAAAATCTCATCGTCATTATTCATTTATGACTATGTGTTCCCATTGTATCTCCATTATGTTTTTTCTTTAATGCTTTACACATCCTCTGTGCAGGTCCTTATCATGGGTCTTCAATTCTCCTTTTTGCACTAGTTCAATTTTCCTTCCTTTCCACAACATTTTCTTATTCATATTTGACTCTTTGAATGATGCCCAATTTAGAAATGTATCTCTTTAAATGTTTATTGTGGCTTGCCTCAATCTCTTTTATTTCTTTTTCTTTTCCTCTATAATAGAATATAATAAAAATACCATGGTACACATATTGTGTGCTCAGACTAGTGCGTGAAAGCACAATTGTCCCTATACATTTTCAGTCGACTACCATTTACAATCCCTTCCATGGTTTCCCCATTCAATTTCTCCAATTGAACAACACTTTCTTCTATCATAAGTCTTATCACATATGGACCCAACCAATGCATTTGGAAATTTCCAAGGTGCTACGAAAATTTGTTTTCATAGAGCAAAACTAGGTCTCCTATCTGGAACTTATTCTTTTTAATATGTTTTTCATGCCATGCCTTTTTGCGTGCTTTTTGAACCCGCTAATGAAATCTTGTGACAAATCAGTCTTCCTCTAGTTCCACTAGCTTTGACAGTGTTTTCTCTACTGCGCTAGAATCTATGATCTATGTCAACGTGAAAATGCGCAAACTCGGCACATTGAATTCCATAGGCATAATTTATTCCTATCTATATGCTAATCAGAATGGTGTATGTCCTATCAATTTTTTACATGTAGTCTAATATGCCCATAATACTGCAGGAATCCTTAAGTCCCAATCATCTCGATTTTCATTACATATCTTTGTCAACGCATGCTCTAGGAACTTGTTAAATGATTTGATTGTTCCATTCACCTGAGGATGATAAGGTGTGATCTTCTAGTTATAAATATGAAATTATTATATCAAAGAAGCAATCGTTCTATTCAATAAATGGGTCCCCTAATCACTCATAAGGATTATCGAAAATTCTCAAAGAGAAACTGTGTAGCAGTCTCTATGCTGAAATCTCTAATAGGTTCTACTTCAACCCATCGGGTAAAATAATCTTTCACAACGATTATATATCTTGCTCCTAACCTTTTTTCTGGTGGTTTTATCGGTCCAATCAAATCATCTAGCCATTTATCAAAAGTTTGCAACATAACTTGCGATATTAAGAAATCTTGTCTCTTCTAGATGGCTTTCGAAGTCTCTGGTAGACATCATGGGTTTGATAGAACTCCTTAGCATCCTTATGAAGAGTGGGCCACCACAATCCTGCACGCAAAATATTTTGAGTTGTCATTTTCCCTGCATAGTGGCCTCCCACAACTCCTTCATGTGCCTCTAATAATATCATAGGCTTCTCGTGCTCCAATATGCATCATTGAAGAATACCATCTCCACCTAATTTATACAAATTTCCCACTATAAGATGATAATTTGTTTCCTTTACTACTAATTGTTTCTTCTGCGCAGTTGTAAAGTTGGGTGGGGCTACTCCTATGCTCAAGAATTGGACAATATATTCAAATTAATCATCTACCATCTGTACTGCGAACAAGTGTGCATCTGGTAGACTATCATTCAAATTTCCTGGATCTTCTCATGTTAATATGAGCGACAAATGATCAGGTCCTGAGTTTAATTTCCTTGGTTTCACAATTACTTCAAAATCGTACTCCTAAAATAATAACATCCATTTGAATATATATTCCCCCCCAACACTGGCTTATTGACTAAGTATCTCAGTGCAAAATGATCTGTGTACATTTTAAAGTGTGATCCTAGCAGATAATTCTTAAACTTGTGTAGTGCATACACCATTGCTAGTCCTTCATGTTCTGTAGTAGTGTAATTCTATTCAGTATTCGACAACTTTCTTCTTGAAAATGAAATGGGATGATCCAAAAGTCCTTCCCCTGGCTGAGATAGAACTACGCCTAACACTAAAGATGATGCATCTATGTGGACATGGAATTCCTTCTTCCAATATGGAAATACTAAAATAGGTTTGGTAACCAATTTCTACTTCAAGATATCCAAACTTTGTTTACATTCCTCGTTCCATTGAAACTTAATCTCCTTCTTCGACAATTTTTCCAACATGGCTATGATTTGTGTGTATCCCTTAATGGATTTTTTGTAGTACCCCATATGAACCAATATTTCCCGTAGTTGTCGCACTGAAGTAGGTGGTATAAAATCAACAATCTTCATAGGATCAACTAAAATCCCTTGTTAACATACTACATGGCCCAACAAAATTCTAAATGGTGCACATAAAATACACTTATTCAAGTTCAAGGAAATCTATAACTATTTACATTTGTCCAGCATCAAGTGCAGAGTTTCAACATGATATTTCAACAAATTGAACACTATCCAATCATCTAAAAAGACTTCTAGGAATGTATGAATGAATTCTTTAAAATCTAGGACAATAAATCGAGAAAATATGGTTGGCACATTTTTCAACCCAAACGACATGAATGTATACTGATAACATTACCATTATATCAAAAATGTTGTCTTATGCCTATCTTCATGTGCAATCTTAATTTGGTGATACCCAGAGAATCCATCAGTAAATGAGTAAGCTTCATGACCTCCTACATTCTCCAAAACTTCATCTATAAACAAGGCAGGAAATAGGTCATGTAAGTAAGCATCATTAAATTTTCGCAGATCCACACAAATTTTAATTCCACATGTTTTCTTGTCTTGAATCACCATCGGACTGATCCATTATGACTCTGTGATAGGTTCAATAATCACAGCTTCCAACATCCTATATATTTATTCTTACATATTGGGTTCAATCGGTATGGTATCTTCTTCATTTGCTTGGCATCCATCTTCAAAGGAATCTTCATCTCCCCTAGCTCCCCAACAATCCATTTCATTTTAGAAAATGAAGTAGAAAAAATGTCCTAGTATTCGCCCAGTAAATCAAAAATATTCTCGTCATTTTCTTCATTCTAGTAATCTCCAATGGTTTTGAACTTGGGATTATCCTTTGTACCAATATTCACCTTGCGCATTTTCAATGGATTTGCATACTCGACAAATTCAAGTTCAGGACCCTCTACTATGCGCTCTCCTTCGGTTTATGGTATTTGCAAATTTATCGGGTCTTTGTCCTCCTGGTCTTCTCCAACCACGTTATAGCATTCAAACACCTCTTGAAAAGTCATAGAATATATGGGTTCATTATATAAGGTTGTTGGTATCGTCAAGTCTTCTGATGTAAAGGTATCGTGTTCTTGATAATATGCAAAGTTGTGTCTACTGAAGGGGAATCATCTTCAAACTTGAAAGTTAACTTAAAGATATGATTCAAGTATTCCCAGTCTTTTTTTCTTCTATGTACTTCGATTTCTAAGTACCAGTTCTTCGGGATCGTGTCCAAAGTGTGTAAAAACCAATGTGTGCATTCTTTCTTAGGTACTAAACTCCATGTCGCAGTGCATCATGAAAGATGATCAGTAGGAAAACTCAACTCAGTATACTTATGTGCAGAATATTTAGTTTCTGTCCCAAACCTAACATGTAACAGTCTTCTACATTACTTCAAATTCTCTATTCTATCCTTATTCATAACCCACCATATTGCAAGAGTTTCTTTCAACACGATATCTAACACTAGGAATCTTTGTTGATCTGGTATCTGCAATTAAAATTATTTTACAAAATGATATACATCTGTTATTCCATCACACTTCGAGGGATCACATACCTCAGCTGTAATCCAGCGTAATGTGCAATTAATACAAGCACATCTCCTTGTAGATACTTCATGTAATCTATGTTGCCAATGTCCTAGGGCTTCTTTTGAATCCGACGTGCACGAACTGATACTTCACCGAGTACACCCTCAGTAGTAAGATTAATATAGTCAACCATCTGCATTGTCACATTTGAAAGGTTATCGAGTTATTTTCCCCTTGTTGGTTCCACATATCTCCTTCTTTTGTGGGATCCAATAGCACGATAATTCTCAAGTTTGCTACTTCAAATATCATTTTCCTCTTATTCAGATCGATAATGATTTGGTTATAAAAATTCCAATCGAGTCCAAGTAATGATGGATAAGGTTTAATACCATCCACTATATCAACTAGTTCAAAA
This sequence comes from Picea sitchensis, assembly GCA_010110895.2. Classification (NCBI taxonomy): domain Eukaryota; kingdom Viridiplantae; phylum Streptophyta; class Pinopsida; order Pinales; family Pinaceae; genus Picea; species Picea sitchensis. Next base: position 29,103 of record SNQJ01S0069597.1, on the reverse strand, counting down.
TATGTTATGATTCGCACTCCATCGATGTTAACATTCACCCCTATCAGTCTTCCAATTAGAACAATCTTATGTCGGTTTGTTGGCCTCAATTGAATTGGTGACCAGATCAACTTTGGTTTTCCCCATCATTTCCCATGTCTTCGTCGGAATGAAATTCACATCAGATCCTAGATCCAATATGATATTATCCATATCATAATATCCTACCTGCACGTTAAGTTAGAATTTCCTATTCATCCTTTTCTTGCGTGGTACCTAGTCAAACGCTTGTTGTGCACTAGGTACTTCTTTATCTTGCGTGCATTGGTCGATCATCCTGTGCAGTGACTTCAATGTAGTTTCATCCTTAATTAGTTATAAACAACTCTTTAAGAAATTTTTTAGAGTACTTATCTTCTCAACTTTCCTTTCTATCATCGAGGGGTCATAGGATGGAGGCATGTCATACACAAGTTGTGAAGTCGATGCTACCCATTTTGTTTCTAACAACTCCTTCCTTGCTTGATTATGTGTGTCTCTTTATTTAAGAGGATCAAATGTCGAATGAGGTTCTATTTCTTTCCTAACCCACTAATCAGTCTGAATTCCTTGTTTTTCCACATCATCTCATGTTCTTGCTCCTCTAGATGTAACTGCTACTACCCTTGGTCGATCATCATGCTCTTCCACTTTTATCATATAAACAATTTGGTTCTTATTTTCTTTCCACTTTGTTATAAAATGTGGAAAGTCTTCCTTCGCATGATCCAGATGCCTATATTATGTGAATGTTGTACATGGGTTTAGACAATCTCGTGCCAAATGCCAAAGCTAGTTGCAGTTATAACAAATAATTGGTCCTCTTCCTCTGTCGAATCCTCCTCTTCTCTAGCCTCAGAATTCTCTTCTTCCTCCTTTTATTTCAACACCCCTCCTTTCGATCCTTCTTCCAATTGAAATCTATATGCATCTACAGTGTGTTCTCTCATTATAATGAGTGTGTGACCTTCCTTTTCGTCATGTCCCATGAAATAAAAAAATTGAAAAACAAGTTCTTGGCAGTGCTCTGATATTTCTGAATCAATGGATAGGAAGTCAGGTGATGACCCATTGTTATGCATATTTCACACCACACCAATCCTCCTAGGCCTAATGGATTCTATGCTCCTGTAGCCAAATATTCTTTAAAATATGGACACTTGTTCTTATGATTCCCTTGTTTTTTTCATGTGATAGACCAAACTTCTTTGCACTTTTATTTCACTTTATCAAGCTCGTAGAACTGAATTTTCAAATTTGCTAGCTGCGACTGAACTTGAGCCATCCCTGTTCCATTTTCTCCTATAGGGGATTCTTCCAATTTCATGTCTATCTCTAGCACTTATGACTATGACATAATCTTATGATGTGTTAATGGGAATCATATATATGGTAATAATCCCACAATGAACCATTCCCTATGTTGCTCATCATGAATCTGGAAGGTCAATCGATCCATTAGTATCTTGAATCTATGGTCAAAATCACATATTGATTCATTCTGCAACTACTTGATATCTTTCATTTATTTAATACACTGTGACTCAGACTTTGGTTTATGTAATTATTTTAAAAAGTTTTTCCTGATGTCTACCAACATTCTAGATTGTCCTGTGGGCGAAGTGGATTGATACTTCATATACCAGAATAACGCACAGTCTCTGAATGTCATCACTAATTGCGTGATTTTCGCATCTTCATCCTGGATGTTCTTCATGATCCATATTTCTTTAGATACAAATAAGTGTTTTTTTGGATCTTTTGTCTCTACTCCATGAAAGACAAGCATTCTCAACGTGGGGTCTACCCCCGCCATTTTTCACTACGTAGTATTCTTCTTTGATGTCACTAACTAATTCTGGTTTATCGCACTACTTCCACTACTCTGACTAACTTTATTTTTATCCTTGTTGTCCTCACTAACTACAAGTGTTTACGACAAAGTTTCAAACCTTGGAGACGCACATAGGGTCATGGGTTTGATGCAGATTCTAGCATGAGTGGGATGTAATGGATATCCTTTTGTTGGACTGAGATGAAAATTATTTTATGTTGTGTGTGGTATTCCTTCAATATAGATTACTATTCCATTGTCTCTTTCCTCAACCTCATGATGTTTCTCTTCTCTATCGGCCACAGTCCTCTTCCTACTGTACCACAATCATTTTCCCTTGTGCAATACTCCAATATCTTCTTCTATTGCACATTATTCGTCTCTTTTCATTCTTATTCCATTCGTTCCTCATTTATTCCTTCCTATATCCCTCTTCTCCATACACTCATTATCGATACTAAGAGGGGGGGTGAATTAGTATCAAGTACAATTTAACACTTTTACAACTTTACTTTCCAATCATATAATATATCCAATGAAGAGCACAAGAAGAGATACATAATGTACAATAGATATAAGTGGAAATCCACTTAATTTTTTTCTTATATAATAAAATATTTCATTAAAAGGAAGCTACAAATTCCAAGTTCTCCATCTCCAACTAGAAGGAGGATTCGACCCCCTAATTTTCAGGCTCCAACCTGAAGGAAACTCAAACTCTATATATTTTTCGGCACCAATTGGAAGGAGGATGCAACCCCCTTTCCTTTCCCCTTCCTTCCACCCTTAAGTTTAGATATATGAGAAAATAATTTTTTCATAGTCACCATTAAACCATAAATCCAACAATCACATAAACCTGGTCAATAGTTCTTCAAGACTGATCTGTTTCCTAGAAACCTTCTGCAATTATTTGTTAGTTGTTCATATTACAAAGCTCCTCACATGACAGATACTAGGAAACTAGTGGGGCCTCGCATGATGAGGTTAGGAAAACCTGTAAGTGCCTCACGAGACACTCTATTCTCAACCCTAGAGGGCTTAATCAAATAGGGATTTTCATAAATCCCCCTCGCACCTGCAACTTTGACCTTCCTCGCACTTGCAGCTTTGAGTGCAGCTTCCTCCGTACAACTTCTCTACCAAACTTGAGCTTAGAACTTTATTTCTTGGATGATTCAAATGAGAGGGTATTCCATGTGTATTTATACCCATCCAATCACTTGCTTTTCTGACATCAGGGCCAAACTATCATTTATTTTTCTGTAGTACTTTTCTTTAATTGTCTTTAAGGCTGACCTATAATTTCTTGTTTCCATTTCACATTTTCATCTTCAAGAAGGAATATATCCTCAAGCGTAAGGAGCCACTTGTCATGCCACCTATCATTGGAAACAGTTTGATGAGTGCTATCAATCCATGGGGATTCTACATGAATTTGTAATGTCCTTCATAATCATTTTCTTCAACCAATCTGCGGGGATTTGTTCTTTTAGAGTTGACATTAATGAAAACCAAATTTCTAACACTCAGACCATCCCCTGATCATCCCCCAGTCCCCCTATGTGCACAAAGGTTCCTAGCTACTAGGGTGATCAGATTCAAACGTCATAACCCCCTTATCATACAACAACATCTTGATCCAAGTAGACAGTGATTTTAAATATCTTCCATGCAGACCTTTAAAGAACTCTCTTTAAGTAGTATTATATGATTGGGTACAATCTATAGAAAACTCAGTAATATAACCCCCAATACACTATCCAACCATAAATCAACTATGTGCGAGATCCGATTACTTATAGTATTAACTTTCCAAATAAACTCAAGGGTCCAACACCTCGGAACAATAGTGCATAATTTCTCGTTATTTTCAATGAACCTCTGTAACCACTCAACCAAATTTATTGGGAAATCAACAAAGAAAATATCATGTAATATGTAAATACATACCTCTGTATCCACTTCTTCGAACTGATCTATGAGTTATTATTTTGATCTTTGGAAAACTCATGCTCCTTTTCCTCTAACCACTTTCTTATCTCTTCCTTAGTTGGCCTCCACATTCCCCTCAGTCACAGATCTCAATCCCAGCAATGGAACCATTTGTTGGTGCACAGTGGGAAGACATAGAGTTCAACATGAATTCACCAACAAAACCCTTAGATACCGGCCCTATCGGCATCACCCACAATTAGGTGATGTCTTAATTGAGGTATCTATGGGAACTACAAAAACCATGTTTCTGTAGTGGTGAAGGGATGTGAGGCATTCCTCATAACCATTATACTTATCATTAGTTTCTTATACCTTATTTCATGTGCGCACAAGCATAATAACTTGTAACATATTCAAAATAATAGAGATACATAATATGCACACAATAAATAGAACAACAAACACATCATGACATAGAGACACCATATTTAGCATGGTTCACCCAAGATGGACTATGTCCACAACGACTGACTTCTTATTATATTATTCTGAATCATTGATTAAAAAATATGTGCACTACGCTATACATCACACCCTTGTCTTTTTCCTATCTCTCTATTTATCTATGTCACTCTTTACTCTTTCATCCTCACATACATTGCATACTTCTGCTCTTACATCACATTACATAATTAATTGTCTGACTACTTTTTATCCCAAAACACTTACATATTTATACAATTACAATAGGGATTAACCCTTGTCAATGGACCCAAACTTTCTAACAACTTCAATGGTCTTCCTTCCTTTGTGTGTGCTGGTCCCAAATGTGTTCCAATTGTCTTTACTTCTTCTATGTACTATACATAGCTCCCAATACTGGTCCCAAAATCCTATCCCAACAGAGGCCATGAAAGCAAAACGTTTGCACCAAGAAGAAGTTTCAACTTCAAGAAAAGGAATTGAGTGCATAATTTGAGAAAAATGTTAGATTGTACTAGAAGTTGCATAAAAAATAAATAGAGTAGCTTAAAACCACAAATTCTTAATAAGTGACGAGGCTTCAAGGGGGGAAATTGGAGATATTAAGTAAATGTAATTATAAAATAGAGGACCAATTTTGGAAATCATAACAATACAATGATCTCCTGGAGAATACTATAGAAGAAATCAAAAAGGGAATTGTTGTCTTTGAGATAATCAAATAATAAGATACTTGAGAAAATGAAGCACTAAGAGATGTGTAAAATAAATTCTTCTTTTTATTACACAGAATTCAAAAGAATCAGTCAGATCACCTCAAGTTGGGTAAGCATATGAATTGTGTGAAGGAAAAGTATCAGAAAGTTCAAAGAACCTATGATTGTATTGTCAACTGGAAAATTGATTTTGATAATCCTACTAACATCCTACCAATGTATACATCCAAGTAGAGGATCTAATACCAGGTGTTACTCAACACTATAAAATATATCCTCCATAATATCAAAAACACCTAGGAAACAGTTGAAAATCTTGTAAAAGACCATGGAGAACAACATATGACCTACTAAAAAAAATTAGGATGGAAACCCTGACAAATTTAGAAAAAGCAGGACCAACTCAGATGACAATAGAAGATGTGGAGACTAGAAGGAACCTCAACATGAATTCCATTTAAGAAATTAATAGTTTGACAAGGAAGTGTTAGAAACCAGGATAATAAAGCCAAACTAGTTGATCCAATCAACCAAACAATTTATATAACAGGAAGAAGAATCCCTAAAGATAGAAGTAGTGACTGGGCTGACCCCTATCTGTGATGGTGAAATTGAGATCGAGAAAATGTAGCTAAACAGAATAGATTCCATATCAGAATATTTCAAACTATGGAAATACTTTCGGGACAAAATGAAAATTCTAAAAACTACTTGATTATTTGTAATAGACTTCTACATTTTGATTATGTTGCAATCATTGTAAAGTCCCAATCGGGAATGTGAAATGAAACATTGTAACTGTCGTCTGACGTGATGACAGTTACTGAATACAAAAATACACTCCTAATGTATTGTAAAAGAGATGGTTGTAATGAGTGTTGTGTCATTTTCGTCACTCCAATGAGCAAAAGAAGGGCACATGCAAGTTTAGTTGGGCCTGCTAGATAAGAAAAAGGTTAGTGTATGAATAAAATGACTCAATCACATGAAATAAACAAACAAGTAATCTAATAACAAGTAAATAAACAAAACTAAAATGCATAAGGAAATTAGAACCAAAATTAATCAAAAAATTGACCAATATTCATGCCACCAATGGAGAAATTATATTAGTGGGAAAACACCAAAGGGAGGGTTCTTGAGTCCCCTATGTGAGAGCTCTTCTTACAAATGGAAAACTAGAAAGTAAATGGTGAAGAAATCCAAGCTTATTCCCTCAAGAGGTGAGGTGAATAGCTTAATGAGATGATGCTAGTATGCTCTAGGAAGGAAAGAGGTTCCTTGTAAGAGAATATAGGCAACATAACAATACAATGAGATTATTCAATTCATAGTGTACCCATGGCCTCTTTTTATAGAAAATATTTGAGGCATTATCCAACCGGTCTTTAGTGTGAATAAGGGGCCCTTTAGGGCACCCTTAGGTCTTTGACCAACCCCCCACTCAGATTCAACTCAAATTTGAGGGTCAAATTTACTTGGGAGCTGAACCAGAAGTGGGTGAGGCACCGACAAGAAACTCAAATGCGTCATTCATAGGAATGCACAAATTTTATCGTACATAGCCGTGCATCAGGTGCATCTGTGCTTTTTTTACTTCTTTGGCCTGTGCACATGTGCATGCTTCATGTAGTGTTTATGTGCATGTCAATTTTATAACGAATTGTATAGTTTTTGTGCCCTTTGGAAATGTAATTTTGGGGCTGTGAATGAACTAATAGGTGTTTGGAGATGTTGGATTCCTATGACCATTTGCAGATGGAATTTCAATGATAATAGATGCCCCCTGATGTGTGAGGTTAGGAGCATACGTATAGCCAAAATACATCATGTTTCTTCTAGTGAGAGTACCATTGTAAGAAAGAGTGTTGATAGGAACTGCAAGAGTGATTTGTCAGAAGGAGAGGGGAAACTGTGGGACCCAAACATTTCTCTAGGTGTAGAAAAAATAAAAGATGTATACAAATGAGGCGGGCATGCCCCATGCTCGTGTCATGTAACTCAAATATGTAAGACAGTAATTGAAGTTGCATGATGATGTAGATAACTGCATCACCCTCCGGGGTGGTTTGATAATGGAAGATGACGATTCTGATGGTGAACATACTCTGAAAAGAGACGATGACATCTGTAAGAAGTGTCGAGGACTCGTAGGCATTGATGGCCCAACAAATTCATAGGTCTTTGACTAGTATAAAACAACTGCAATGGTCGCAAAGTAAGACCCACCGTAACATGAGATTGTGTTGACGTAAAAATTGTATGGGGGTTAATGACAACAGAGAGAAATGATGGTTCTCTCTGTGTCGTCCGAGACTCCTCATTGTAAAGGTAATGAGAGTCAAGATATTGTCACCCTTCTAGAAAGGATGTTGATGTCGAAAAAAAGGGAGACGCGACTCTAAGAAGAAAAGGGCTTCATGAAATCCACTGGATGAGATTAGGAATTGGTGAGGTACATGGACAAAGTAAAGATGTGGTGAGACTCAAGACTGCCCTTGGTTGGGGATATATGTGAAGTATGAGTGGCAGCAACCGTGAAACTGGATCTAGCGTCAGGGGGACGATTAGACGTGGGTTAAATTGTGCCAGAGTCGTGACAAAGTGGACAAACTCAGAGATCAGGTGTACATGGACTGTGGGATACTCGAGGTTTATGGACGATGTCAACAAGAGTAGAAGGTAATGAATGCCCCAACCAAGGCTAACATGGGTTGCTTTGCTAGAAAAAAGAAGGTCGCCAAGGGAGAAAAATATATATGTAAATTCTAGGAACAAAAGGCTTTTAATAACGGCCAAATGAATAAAGAATAATTTGGGCTGAGTGTACAGATACAAAAACAGGTGCCTTAGTGCAAGATAGCTTGGCCTGTGAGGGTGCAAGTTGCATGGAGAACTGG
>SNQJ01S0069597.1:0-20004 GCA_010110895.2 Picea sitchensis | reverse complement strand
TGTGCGCCTATGGGGGTAACAGTTGCACACTTGAGGCAAAGTTGGGTTGGTGCAAAAAAATTATATATATATGTGTGTGTGTGTGTGTGTGTGTGTATTGGATATTTTTGAATGATGATGGTGGTTGATCAAGTGTTTTTTGTGTGAATGCAGGGGATCAACGTAGTATTTCAATCCATTGGAGAGAGCAAGACTGGGAGCGCCTCAGGGAGGTAGTGAGAGATGAGAGGGGCATCTAGAGACTTTTGGAAACTTGTGGGTTGTTGAAGTTATTTGACTGCCCATCGATACAGGCACATGAGTACCTGTTGCAGTACTTGATCTCGATGTGGAACACTGATATGCATTTTTTCATTGTGCGGGGAGAGCAGTTGACATTCTCTGTGATGGAGGATGTTTATTTCTTGACAGAGATCCCTTTTCAAGGAATGGCCCTACCTGTTGATCCCTAGTTTTCAGCAGGTGTCCACTTGGTAGATGTGGCATGAAGGTATTGTTCGGGACTGAACATTATGTCAGGTTCGGTTGTTCGTATTGAGGCGATGAATGATTTTTTACATTAGTGCATCGCGGCTATGATTATGAGGATCTACAAGTCCTTGGAGACACAATGGATCAATGGTGGTCAGTTGGTCATCATGCAGAGAGTGTTGGATGGGGACTTCTTCACTTGGGGGTTGTTGTTGCATGCCAAGATGATTGGGAAGATTAACGGGTGTCGGACTGCCGACTACGGTGATTTTTCCTTTGGATCGATCTTAGTGGCATGGTTTTTGGAGAGGGTGCCCATGTTGTGCCCTAGGGTGTTTCTACCGATGGTTGAGGCATGGGAGCCATGACTGATGCGGTGGGCATCTATTTTTGTGTGGCATGGAGGTGGGGAGGGTGGCCATTATTTTACGACTACATTAGCGCATGTGTGGCACCATATGCCATAGATTATACTGTGGTACCCGTATGGTGGGATGGACTACCACCAGGACCCATATATGGTGTTGCCTCCTGGGGAGGTTTGCGACCAGAGAGGTATGTTGGTGTACTTTATGTTTTGTGATTTTCATAGTCTAGCATATGTTTATATTATGGATGGATGTTGATTCTATCGTTTGGTTGTGTTTTTGCAGATGTGGGGCCACGAGGCCAAGAGGTAGAGGTGGTGGCAGAGCCACCTCGTCAGGGGCCAGTGAGACTGTCGTAGGTGGGAGAGTGACATCGAAGTGATGAGGTTGGTGTGAGGCCAGCAAATGATGCGATATCTGGAAGGAGGCATAGATTTGATGACCCCAATTCAGGGCCATCACATGCTCCTCTGGTAGAGGTTGGCGGGGTGTTAGAGGACTTTATCCACTGGTTGGAGGTGGTTCTATAGGGTGTGAGTGATGACATGTGGACTCAGATCTAAGATGAGGGAGTCTTGGAGCAGTACATGGGCCTTTCAGTAGAGTTGCAGACCCTGATCCATAGAGCAGTTGTAGTGGGGACAACTATGATTGGGCGATTTCCCCCAGGACCTGGAGGACCCCCAATTGGTGGGTCACCTCCTCTAGATAGAGGACTTGGTGGTGGTGCTCTAGAGGAACCATGAGTGCTTGATGTATACATATTTTTTTTATTTATATAGGCTTTCATTCCCATGGTATAGGGTAGTGTGACACCTATTTTGTTCTCATACGGGTGAGGGGGGTTCACTTTCCTACGTGCTACGTACAATTTGTACCATTTTGTAAACATTTATGATACATTGATCATTATATATATATGGATATACATGGTTTATGATCTCGACATTGTTCACATGTGATGGTATTTTTTTTATGCTTTTAAAGATGTCTAATCTATATGCTGTGACAGAGTTTTGATGATTTATGTATGTGTGATGATGTCTTGATGTGATATATGCTAATATAACACTAGGTTAGCAATATTATCTACTATTTGATTGAATTGTCGTGGAATATGTGTAAATGTAATTGAATCAAAATGTCGAGATAAGAGTCTAACTTGCAGGTATTTTCAGAAGAGGCAAGGATCGCAGACACGGTACACATTGTTGAGTTGTAGGATGACAAGATGGGAATATAATAAGATGCTAAGGTGACGAATGTGGCGGTGACTAAACTTAGCAAGGAGACCAATGATGACTGCATATTATACTTTTTTGTTGGTTGTCGAGCCCAAACATATGCTGTTGGAGTGGAGAAGTTCATGTGAGGGGGTATAGAGAGCCCAAGTGGCCCAAGTGAGATTTTGTGTCCATCGGCTAGCTCTGTTAGCGTAACCTATGTGGTAGGCTGATGGAGGAGACATTTGTCAATAACACAAATGGTAGATCAGACATAAGGTATGGAGGGAAAAATGAAAACTAAAAACTCTACAAATGTGTACAAAAAAGAAAAATCCTAGTGTAGAATGACTATGCTCATGCGTAAAATTTCTTTAAGTACATCCCGTTGACAGGTTCTTTGAGAGGGTAGCCTTATGGAGAGGCTATAATGTATGCGTCTTTAGTGAGGAAGTGTTGGATGATGTAGGATCCATGCCATAATGACTCAAATTTCCCATGACCGAAAGTATTGTAAGTGATATCTTAGGCTAGGACAAGATCTCCTTCATTAAATGAGCGAAGGTTGACATGGTGGTCAAAGGTGGCCTTCGACCATTTTTAGCTGCCTCGTTGTTATGTAATGAATATCGATGGTCTTCATCCAATGAATCTAAGTTCATCAAACATTGCTCCATTGGAGCAGTGTCAGGTAATAGCTCGATAGCAGTGTGCAATGTGGGAATCTCACACTCAATGGGGAGAGTGGCTTCGACCCCATGGACGAGATGAAATGGTGTAAAACTAGTGGCATTTTTAACTTCCGTGAGATAAGCCCATAGTGCTGAAAACAACATATGATGATAGTTGGTCTTATGTTTGTTAACAGTGCGTTACAACATGGTTTTGAGGACTTTGTTAACAGCCTTGACCTATCCATTGGACTGAGGATAGTGTGGGGAGGCAAACTCATGGGAGAAGCCTAACCTTGAGGATATTTCAATGAAGATCTCATTCTCAAAGTGTTTACCATGATAAGAGACTAACTGTAGTGGGACTCTGAAGCGGGTAATGACGTGGTTGAAGAAAAAATCCATTGTTGTGCCAACGGTTTTGTTGAAGGTAGGCATGGCTTCGACCCATTTGTTAAATTAATCGACTACCATGGCGATGTACTTGTGTCCATTTCTAGATGGAGGGTTGCAAGTCATGAATTCGATGCCCCATTTGTAGAAGGGGTTGACAATGATGACAAGATGTAAAAGAGCGGGTAGTTCTCATGCTTTGTTTTCATACAACTGGCATTTGTCACATCGCTTCACAGCGTGGATGCAGTCATGAAATAATGTGGGCTAGAAGTATATTGCTCGAATGATTTTCTGGGTGGTGGTCATCCCTAAGAGGTGGTCACCATAGGCATCATTGTGGCAATCATTCAAGACTTTGTTGGCTTCGTCTATGGTCAAACATCGACAGAGTACAGTGTCGACCCCTCATCAATATAAGATGTCACCAATAAGGAGATATCGAGGGGCCTAATGGTGAATGCACCGATGATCGTCTCGAGAGAGATGGGTTCCAAACTTATATGTTCGAAGGTAGACAAGGAGGTCACTGTACCAAGGGTCATCTGAGGGTATATAGAAGAGGTGTTCGTTGGGAAAATCCATATTGACGGGTGCATCATTAGTGTCAGGGGGAAATGTCGTGATGAGTTCGGCGAGAATAAGTGCTTTCTTTATTTTTGGATTTGCAAAATCTAGGTCATATTCCTGAAGGATGACGATCCATCGAGAAAATTTTCCATTAATTTTTTGTTGACTAAGAAAGTACTGCATGGGGTTGGAATCTTCCATGACTTTGGTAGTGCGAAGCAAGATATAATGACGTGGTTTCTGGACTGCGAGGGTGATTTTTTCTTCATGATTGTACTTTAGGGGTGGATCTGAAAGGTTTTTACTAATGTAGTAAATAAAATTCTCACGGCCATCATCCCCTAGTTGGACGAGAACTCCTGCTACTAATACGGCATAGGCTAACAAGTAGAGGATATAATTGCGATCATAGTCGAGTGGAATAATTAAAGGGGTGTTGGAGAGTGTCTCTTTTAAATCATCAAAAATGGTTTTTCATGTCCATCCCATCGAAATGGGATATCATGACGCAATAAGCGAAGAAAACCATGCGCGCGAGTGGCGTAATCTAGGACAAAGCATCGTAAAAAGTTGGCTTTTCCTTGTAGGCTCTGCAGTTGGTGCAAATTCCTAGGTGGTGTAATTTCTGTGATGGCTTGGACCTTGAGGGGTCCACTGGGATGCCGTGTTGTGAAATGATGAATCCAAGGAGGTGTCTGATAGTGATGCAAAAGACACACTTGAGGGGATTCAAGCGGCTATTGTATTGTCGACATCATTGAAAGACGACCCGTAAGTCATCTAGATGTTGAGTGTGTTTCTTGGATCGAGCAGTGAGGTCATCCAAGTAAGCAAGGATAATGTGAGTGAGATCATAGAAAATGTAAGTCATGGCCCATTGTAATGTCTCACCCACATTCTTAAGTCCAAAAGGCATAACATGATATGAAAAATTACCGCAAGGAGTGGTAAATGTGGTTTTATACTAATCCATTGGATGGATTTGGATTTGGTTGTAGCCATAGAAACCATCGATGAAGGATATAGCCTCGTGGTCGGCACAATCATCGATGATTTGGCTGATGAAAGGGGTAGGGAAGTTGTCTTTGGGACAAGAATGGTTGAGGTCGCGAAACTCAGTGCAGACGCGAATAGTGACCTATTTTTTGTTGACAGGGACGGGGTTGGAAACCCATGACGTGTATGCAATGGGGTATATGAACCTTGTTGCGCATAGTTTGTTAATTTCATATTTGATAGTCGTTGCTTTGGATGGGTGCAGTGGGGGTTTCTTTTGACGTACAGGGGTTACATATGTCCATGTTTTGATGTGATGTTCGACGATAGAAGGATCGAGGCTAGGCATCTTTGTATATGACTAGGAAAAATTATCCTGGTATTCCTGAAAGAGAGCTTTATAAGATGTGAGTTATTCATGGGAGAATGCGGTGCCAATGGTGATTTCTTCTATGATTCCTGGTTTGACGAAAATGTCAATTTTGACCGTGGGGGGAAATATTGGCCATGTTTCCTTCTTGAAAATAATCGGGGGCAGGGATAGGGTTGTTGAACCAGTCGATATGCCCAAATGGAATGAAATCCTTTGTTTCGATTGTGCATATGGAGGCTTGACTAGGAGGGGTAAAGGATTCTTGTGAGAGAAAGAGCGCTCGATGATGGAGTGCATTCCATGGGCAATCGAGGGTAGTTAGTTCCTCTAGGATATCTTCATCGCAGTGGAAAATGCAAGAATAAAGGGGATCCGAGGAAGTAACATTGGTGACAGTCACCATGTGATGGTATTCATTTGGTGAAGATGGAGAGGGGGTATCATAAGGATGGTGTGATGGCATGCTTGACATAAACCATATGTTCATGCACTGTGGGTTTTGAACTATGGATGGGGGTAAGCTTTCCTGAGGGAAATGAACTAGAGAATTGGGGGGATTTGGTGGCCAATCCTCAGACATTCGATCCATGAACCATGGAGGAGTGGGAATTGACTCAGGTTTAGAGGAGTTGATGGGGTCAATAGCTGGAAAAGGAATAGGTGGAATTACTTGTATCACATGGAGTGTGGTGTTTGGACGATCTTGAATAAAGACCATTTGATGACGCCTGTATTCAATGATTATAGGACACTGGTATGTGAAATGATCAAGTGATTCACAGAGAGAGAAAGGACATATCATTCATTCATTGACTAAGGTCATGACATAGTGGATGTCTGTGACATGGGTACTTGATGACGTGGATGGAGGGAGGTCTTGCTGAAAGATTTGGCGTACTATTGTTAGAGTATATCGAAACTAAGGTAGTGCAGGGAAATGGTGAGTGTAGTGGCCATACTCTGAACAGATGGCACATGTGAATCTAGTTCGCAACCCTTTATTGCCTATAGTAGGGGATGTGGTGGTAGTACTGGGTGTTCTTGGTGAGGTGGTGAGTGAGGTGGTTGCTTGAGGGAGTTCGATCAAACTACATAACTCGGGAGGGAGGGACATCTATTGGTGGGGTGTCCCTCTTTCTCACATAGTGCGCAAGGAGGTTGAACTCAGGGAGGAAGTGGAGCGATGGTCTCTTTATTCTTTCATTTTCTCCCAGTCATAACAGTGGTACTGGAAAGTGGGAGAGTGGTTGGTGTTGTCGGATTTAGGACTGGAATCTGCATCGACATTTCCTCTATTTGTGGAGGGAGGGATGGTTGAGTAACCATTGTAGGTGGGTGGAGATACCATACCAGAATGGACAACACCATGTTGGGAAGGGTAATCATTGCAACTACCTAGAAATCTTGAACTCCCGGTGGGGGGTAGAAGAAGGGGATTTGAGTGATGGCTTGGGGGATTGTCTACCAAACCAGGATTTTCCCTTGGGGAAGGGTGAAATTGGGGGTAAGTGGTGTCGTAGGGTTCTCCGGTAATTCCTGAGGTAGGATTTATTCAACTGGTGGGATGTCAGGGATTGGAGAAGCCTCAGTGGGAGGAATGGTATCTCCAGTTTCAATTCCATTGAAAGAGATGACACACACTTGTGCTGAGGGATGTATGAGCAGTGGTGCTCCATGGTATGCCCCCATTAAGGATGGGTCTTTGAAAATTATGGGGCCCATATCCATGAGTGGGTATGCATCGGCACTGGTGCGGACAAGATTTAATATGTTGTTGATATTGGAGGAGGGGTTAGTCTCGTAATGTGAAACTTGGTTGATGGTGATGATCTTCCCGTTGTGGGGGAAAATCATCGTTCGAAACACATAAGAGGCCATGACCTTCATAGCGTACATGTAGCTACTCCCAAACAAGATGTTGTAATCGAGCAGAGCGTTGATGACCTCAATGTCAATGAGAATGGTTTTTCCCCCGAGTTCAACGAGGACATTTTGAAAGAGCCCTTCAGGAGAGGATGGTCATCCATCATAAGCTCTCAAAGTGATGGAGGATGGTATTAGCTCAAGCGAGCCAAGTTTCTGCCATACCATTTTGGACATGATGCATGTGGATGCACCTTCATCAATGATACATCGATGAACTGTGATGTTTTGGATTTTGACTGGTATTTGGAAAGCTACCAAAGTGAGGAGATGAGGTTCCCCACAATCTAGATCGAATGTGATGAGTCTAGTATCAGCAAAGTCGACGACCCCCAATGTGGAAAGAAATGATTTCCGTTGTGTGGGACAGGTTTGGAGGAGCTCCAAGACTGACATAGTTGCAGGAGATTGCTCCAAGTCATCGACCAAACTGTAATTGTGTGTCTCCCTAGCCTAAGGATTGTTGACATTCTATCATAATGGGATGCGAGGAATACGAATGGGGGGGTCAGTGCTAGGGTGTGGAATCATCAAGGGTTGTCTAGTTGTCATTGGATCTGCTTTAGAAGTGGTGGGAGTAGACTCAGAGGGTGCGTTGTACTGACGAATGCACGTTTGCAGAAGAATTTCTTCTTCACTAGTGAGGAGGATATTGTGATCCACTGGATTGCCAGGGTTTTGATATTGTCCCATCGGTGGTGGGGAAGGATGCATCTCCTGTTGGGTATTCATCACACCTTGGTGTGGAATAGGGTTTTGCAACACATTCGAGGGTTTTTGTTTCAAATACTAGTGTGGGTTCTGTTGAGGGGCAGGCGGCGTTGGGGGACGTGTCACATTCATGGAATCTTTCATCCATTTGAATCAGCAATTTGGGGGCAGTGGTGAGTATAATGACCATGCTCACTGCAAAGAGAACAAGGGAAGTTTGTCCAGAGCTTGTTGTTGTTGTTTCTCCCTTGGCATTTTTTATTTTCCCCTTGGGGGTTTTGGTTCCTCTGATTCTGGTTGCCCCCAGCAGGTTGGTTTTGTTGGGGGTGGTTTCCCCTTGGTCCTGGGTTATTATTGTTTTGGTTTTTTCCTTTATTTTTGGCATTATTCGACTGATGGGATGGATTTTCCATATTCAGTTGTTCAAAATTTTGAAATTGTTGAATGGGAGAGGGCTGAACAAAGTTAACCCCAACGTGTGGTTGTCCTTGTGGAGGAGAAATGGGCTGTGGAGGACCAGGAAATGGAAAATAAATATTATTTTGTGGTAATAATCCATAGGGTACATAGGAAGGCGTAGTGCTTTCACTAGTGCTCAGGGTGTAAGCTGAGGTAAAGGGGGAACCAGAACTTGGTTGAACAGTCGGGTGCATCATGAGTGTCGACGAGGGTCCACTCATGGGTGGAGGGAGGACAACAGGGTATGGTTGTTTATAAGGGTGGGGAGGGTAACAAGGGGGTCCTCCATACATTGGTGGATATTAGGGAGTATCGTACATGGGTGATGGTTGGATGTATGGGTTGTAGTGTGTTGTGGCACTAATCAAACCATCCGCTGAGTGAGGCATCCCAGGTTTGTCCTAGCTGAATGGTACGGGTCTCAGGGCATCAGGTAGTACTGTCTATAAGTATCCTGAGTGTGCATAAATGAGCTCATATTTTTTATCCTTGTTGATGGCTGCCTCTTCAGTTTTGGGGAAGGTGGAGGCCACATATTTGGAAAGGAGAGGGACGATTGATCTAAGAAACCAATCAAAGCATTGTTCTTTGGTGGTTTCTGCTTTGCATAAACTATGTCATCGACACCATTCGTGAATGTGGTCAGTGATATGTGTGGTTGAGGTTTGTTTAAACTCATAGAGTAGTTCTATACCATTGTCATGGAGAACTGATAGTTGAAAGAAGGTCAAAAATGTTTTGGCCAAGGATTCAAAAGTCACATGGGACCCTAATTTTTTGTCCACATACCATTTGGTAGATGGACCTATGAGTGTGAATTGAAATAAACTTGAATGGATGGAGTCATCCATGATGTTGTTTGAAGAGAACCATAAGTGGAAGGTCATGATATGATTGGAGGGATCTTCTCCTGCCTTTCCTTCAAACTTGGGAATGTTCGAAGGTAGTCTGGTAGGCATTGCAGGCCATGTGGGGTCGTGCAATATAGGATCATTCGTGAGCTTACTCAGATATTTTATGTTTAGGGAGGCCAAATACAGCATGTGGAGTGTCGGTGGAGGATTAGTTTCAGCCATGGTGTGAGCAGGTAGTGGACCTGACCCTTGAGAGGGGTTTGGTGGGGGTGTACTTCTCCCTTGGGAAGAAGTGTACCCTCCACCTTCTTGTGAAGGAGGGTGACCTTGGGAAGTGGAACCAAGTAAATTTGATCCCAAAATGGTATCACTCATAGGTGTGTGAGATGGTTGGGCCGGTGAGTTGGCGAAACTAGGAAATCCTCCTAGGATAGGAGGGATATTTTGCAAGCATCTGGAACAACGGGGATTCTGTGGGTCCCCTATGATGTTTGACTAGCAAAGTGGAATGTGTGCAAAATGGTGATGAGAGAAGAAAATGAACAAGAGACTTGTATAACATGGACCTTCACAATATATGTCGCAATCACATGTAATAAATATATGGTCATACATAAATAAATTGAAAAGAAGCATACATGTGGGTAGGTGGATTTTGTCTGCATGGGAGAACAAAGAAAACAAATGCTCATTTCCTATAGAGACGTAACATCTTTCCTCTCAAATAGTACTGGACCTTCCAATAGCACTCAACAGTGGGGTATGAAGCCACCGGAAGAGGAACTAGTGAAGAATGAAATAATCAGTTATAATGAGGGGTAGAGGGTTCATATCCCGAAAGAGCTGGTGATATTTCCAAATAGCCACACAAAATTCGATCAAGGTGAAATTGTAGCCCACAATTTCCACCTGGGTAGATGTCCTAAAATTGGCCACTAGGTACCTCGGTCAAAATGTGGCATTTAGATTTTCGGTATCAGAAATGGGTCACGAGATGGATCCCTTCCAAGAGGTGGGTGCCTCAAGGGGGTACGCACAAGACAACTGGACCTCGGCCTTCAACCCTTCATGGGTATCTCCCTTCCTTATGGTGTTAGGAACACTTGACTTATAGGATTTTAAAGTTACCTATTTGTCAATTCTAATGTTTGAATATGTGAGAACCAGATAACGGGGGGTTATTTGGATGCCTACCCCCGAGATCCTACCTATACTAAAAAAAAAATTCGGCACCTCATGTGGAGGAAAACTTAGTGAGTTTTTAGAAAAAATTTAGATGTGGTTGTTTGAGAGATTGGGGGTGTAAACCAATCTCTTTTAAATTAAGTGGGAGTAGATAATTCCTTCAAGAAACAGTGGGACATTTCGAAATCCCTTTGGAGGAAACCTACTTCAACCTCCACAATTCGAGATGTAATTATGTGAGTGAGTAGCGACTTTGTGTGTGAGAAAGTGATAAAATGTGTCAAATTTTTAATAAGTTAGGTGTCACCTTGCAACATGTGGACTTCGTGTGGTCCTTACAATTCTTGATTACCTATCTTACTAGATGTCATTGGTATAACCTTACGGAATTTTAAAGTCCCTAAAGAACTAGCATGTGGACATATGGGTCCTTACCAATCCTTTAAGCTCCCTAATGTGATTTGATCTAATAAATATTTCAAAAGACTATCCTAGATTGTGAACATGTGGGCATGTATGGGCTCGTTACAATAATCTTTAAACTCCCCTAGTGATGTAACCTAAAAAAGTAGCTTTAAAAAATATCCTAATCTTTGCAACATGTGGGAATATATGGGCCCTTACAAATTTAATATGTTTGAAAAAGAAACTAAGAGGAGCCCTAGGGGGGCTTTGTCCTCTCCTAAATATTTTGTTTTAAGGGAGATGAAATATTCCCTCAATGGTTTTTTCTGATTCTCAATATCTCTCTATGGTGCGAGAGAAGAGCATACTCAATGATTGAAGTTTGATTTCTGGTCCCAGTGCAAATGTTTATATATGTGATAGTAAATTATTTCAACTTAACTTTTACAATCAAAACAAGCCATCCATGTGGAAAATGAAAAAGAGGAGAAAAATGGCTCTTTTTAACCTCCTAAGTGCCTATGTTTTGACTAACCCTTCAAGTGGAGAGGGAATCTAAGTGTGGTTCATTTACAAATTGCATAACATCAAGATTTTGAAGGCTAGGGGCCTTCAAAAATCACAAAAAAACTCTTACAATTTCAAGACTCTAGACAGATGCGCAGGTTACAGTTTAGATAAAGGCGCAGTGGGCACACACTTCACAGAGTGCGCAGTGAAAAGAAGACCTTTGGGTTCCCTGTGTACAGAATGTGCAGAAAAACACGGTGTTGTGGGAGCACAATGCTCAGAATGAACGTCTGCGGGCCAAAACACCCATGCACATTCTGATACGCATCGAAGGGTGGGGGGGGGATTTAAGTGGAATTATCCCCTTCCAGCTCCAAATCAAGCTCTTTGCAGGTTAGGCTAGGCCGATTATGATCCCTGCAAGGAAAATGAGTTAAAAATAAGTTCTCAAACAATCCAAATAGGGAGGAAATTGATACATTATCCCCAGTATGGTAACCAATCTGTTGTGTCCTTTTCGTCACTCCAATGAGAAAAATAAGGGGACATGCAAGTCTAATTGGGCCTGCTAGATAGGACAGAGGTTAGTGTATGAATAAAATGACTCAATCACATGAAATAAACAAACAACTAAGCTAATAAAAACTAAGGAAACAAAACTAAAATGCATAAGGAAATTAGAACCAAAATTAATCAAACAATTGACCAATATTCATTCCACCAATGGAGAAATTATATTAGTGGGAAAACACCAAAGAAAAAGGGGAACTTATGGAGGGTTCTTGATTCCCCTATGTGAGAGATCTTCTTACAAATGGCAAACTAGAAAGTAAATGGTGAATAAATCCAATCTTATTCCCTCAAGAGGTGAGGTGAATAGCTTAATGAGATGATGCTAGTATGGTCTAAGAAGGAAAGAGGTTCCTTGTAGGAGAATATAGGCAGCATAAAAATACAATGAGATTTTTCAATTCACAGTGCACCCATGGCCTCTTTTTTATAACAAATCTTTGAGGCATTATCCAACCGGTATTTAGTGTGAACAAGGGGCCCTTTAGGGCACCCTTAGGTCTTTAACCAGGCCCCCACTCAGATTCATCTTGGATTTGAGGGTCAAATCGACTTGGGAGTTGAACCAGAAGTGGGTGAGGGGCTGACAAGAACCATAAATGCGTCGTTCACGGGAGTGCACAGCTTTTATCTTACACAGTCGCACATCGGGTGCATGTGTGATTTTTTGTCTTCTTTGGCTTGCGCACATGCGCGTGCTTCCTATAGTGTTTTTGGGCATGCCAATTTTATAACCAGTTGTATAGTTTTTGCGCCCTTTGGAACTGTATTTTTGGGGCTATGAATGAACTAATAGGTGTTTGGAGATGTTGGATTCCTGTGACCATTTACCGAGGAAATTTTAGTGATAACAACGAGTTATTGAATTTTTCCCTTTGTAATGACAGATAGTACTCTTACTTCCATATTAATAAAGAGAAAGAGACATTCTAGGAATCTATGGTTGTGGTGAATGTATTCGATAATTTTACTAATGATTTTATCCTTTATTTGAGTATTGCAAGTCTTATTGTATGGATTATTTATGCAATTTTCCTGTATGCTCGGATGATCATAGTTTTCTCCATTGAATGCAATTATAATATTATTAAAGGTAAATAACAACTAACTGTTAGTTTTTTTATAATATTATTGAGCTCATTTACCATTTGAATGTATGAACTCTTTATAATTCAAAAGTTATTATCTTTAACTGTATTCAATCTTCTTTAGTCTTCTCCTGATCAGGATAGGATTAGTTTAGTCTTGGATTGCATCTTAGAATAATTGTAGGTGACATCATTTAGTTTAGTTCCATATTTTAATTAATATGAGAACCTTTAGTTCTCAAATCCACATTTAGATAGTAAACTTAGAGTGGAAACCAATCCAATATACTGGTTGGAAACACCATCCCAAATGAGAGTGAGTCTAATTGGAACTTGTCATTAGGAGTTCCCCCTTACCTGCTTGATAGGCCTTTTGGACCCATCAACATAAATGGTGCTAGTAGGAGGTCCATTGAACTGAATGGTTGCAAACAAAACTTAAATCTCTACATGTTCTATTCCACTAATTAATACAACTCACACTACCAATTATCATCAACTTCGTCCTGAACAAGTTTCGCCCATAACCCCACCACATCACACCTTACTAGGGGAGAACTTGAAACTATCATCAAATAATATAGTGAACGTATAGTCACAAGGGAGTGGAGAAAATAGACCGGTCAACCCCCAATCGACTATTTTCTACCCTACGGTCAATAAAATCCCCCAAGAGATGATCCTTTCTTTGAAAATCCTTTCACCTCCCAGGAAAACCCAACCATCAGAACTCTCGATTACCATTTGTGCCAAGCTCCACAAGATGTTTCAGAATATTCTAATTTTGAACTTGAGTAATTCTTTATTTTTGGTGGTGTTGGTATACCTCCCTCACCTCCTGAATCTCCACCTCTGAATCCAAGAAGTGATCCCAAATAAATTCCATAGGAGGAAGAATATCCTGAAAGTGAATCAGAAGGAGAAGAAGAGCTACAACTAGTTTTGTATAACCCTTGAACCATGGTTGGAAATAACCAGAACTCCCCACCTTATTAACCTTGGTTAGTATGGGATGCATTTGTGGTACCTGGGAAACTTCATGATATGCTTAAACATCCCAAGAAATTATTTCCCAAGTTCGACCTGGAAAAAGACAACTCTGTTGAAGACCATGTTAAGAAATTATTACTGGCAGTAAGACTCTAGAATATTCTACATGAAGATGTTGTTTGTAGGTTGTTCCCTCATAATTTTTATAACAATGATTCAAAGGGGTTATTTTCCTTAGAAAAGTCCTCAATCACCAGTTGGAGGATTTTTTATATCATTTTCCTTGAAAAGTTCAAGGAGCACAAAACCCCATCAACAGTAGTTCTAGAACTCTCAAGGATTAAAATGGAGTCTAAATAAAAAATCAAAGATTTTAATCAATGGTTTATTACTTTATTTAAACGATTCCCTCAAGATTTGATACCTTCTGAAGATGTCACCATTTAATTTTATGCTTCATCCCTTCCCATGTCTATGGTGATGTTTGTCAAGAATGCTAAGAAAACTACTCTAGAAGCTACTTTTAAATAATCCCTTAAAATTGAAAAGAACATGTTGAGCTTGAAAGGAAACCCCAGAGATGAATATTCTAAATATAAAACTAATCCCAAAACCAAATCATCTACAACTAAAGAATCATAAGAGAAAAAAGACACATATTCTATGGATATGGAATCTCTTCAGGAGATTGTTGAGAAATTGTCCAACAAAATAATTGATCTAAAAAATAACCTGGGAGAAGGATCTTCTAATCCTAAGAAATTTTTCATGTTTCAACCCAAGAAATATAAAAACACTCCCCCCACCAACAATTCCAACTCCTCTTCTCTAGAAGGTATTAATATGGAAGATATTATACAATCCCTCCAGGCTTGGGAAAATGAAAATAAAGTTGAGCCTAAATCAAAAGAAGAAAAGGAAATTGAACAACAAGATCAATCCCATTGGGATGATGAATCAAATGAACAACAAGTTAACTCCTTTCAGACATTTTTTATGGATTGGGAGAAGCGACGGATACAGAGGAAGTGCATATGTCCCAAAATGTCTTACCCACTAGAAGTGATAGAAAAACTACTTCCCCGCATACCCATTCTCCTTCTGACCCTCCTAAAATAGCACCCCATACCCAAAAGACCACTCATAAAGCTCCCAAACAAAGTGCTCCTTCTATTCCTTCATCGAAATTGGAATATGATTTCTTGGAAGACTTGAAGAAAACCAAAGAAAATATTTATTTGCTTGAACTTATGAAGCTTCCCCAAATTCAGAAGAATTTCATCAAAACCCTACAAGGTAATACTTCTAGGAGTACCAAAGAAATAAATGTGGGCACAAAAAAAGGAGTGGGTGAAGTTGGACAATCTATGGATAATACAACACCCAAAAGACAATCAGTTGTAAATGCATCTCTCACTGGTCAAAGATCAAGATCTACCACTCCTCCATTTCTGATTACTTTTGATATTTTTAATAGAAATGTACATAACTATTTGGTGGATTCAAGTGTTTCTTCCAATGTGATGCCTCTTAAGGTATGTGAGAAACTAAATGTTAAACCAGAAGAATCAGATATCCAAATTATACAGTTGGATATGACCAAAGTTAAGGTAATTGGAGAGTTGAAGAATGTTTTGATAAGGATGTCGTCTAACCCTAAAATACATAAACGATTGACATCATAGTTGTGGATATACCTGCTACTTATGGTATGTTGTTGAGCAAAGACTTGTCTTCAATGCTTAAGGGGTATTTCTCAATTGATTTATCACACCTATGGATACCTCACAATGGAAAACCAAATCAAATCAGGATTGATAGGGAAATTTTATATATGAAACATGTGGTAACATATCTAAATGACCCAAATGAGCCTGTTATGTTTAATAATTCTATTTTGGGAAATTACTCTTATGATTCATTCTTTGGGAATCATACAATTGAGACTTGTCCTCATGCAAAATCAAACACACAATATGAAATCCTTCATTGCATGCAGATTGTTCATCCCCACTGTAACATTGAAACTAAAACTAATGACAATCTTGTACAATATACCATAGTATTTAGAGATAAATTACAGGTTTTTGCTAACTTCACTAATTGCACTATTCAGAGAGTAAAGAGAATTTTGAGTCCATACATAAACTCAAAAGAGATCCTAATATGTCGACTTTATTTTTTTATGGATCCAAGTCTCTTGAAGGTCCAGGTGCTAGCTGTATACTTAAAGACCCTACTCGCAAGAAAACTTTAATATCCTACAGATTTGAGTTCCAATGCACAAACAATATTTTTGAGTATGAAATATCTACTCCAAGGACTGATAAAAGAAGCAGAATTGGGAGGAAATAAAATAAAGGTATTTGGTGATTCTTATATTGTCATAAGGAAGTTAAGGAATAACATACACTACCTATCGAGTCATATTAAACATTACAAACAAGAGGTATGGGAACTGATTAAGTCTCTTGATGCATTTAATATCAATCGTGTCCCTTGTTCTTTGAATTATGATGTTGATCTTTTAGAAAACAAATCATCTAGGATAATTCCATTAGAAGGATTATTGTCTGACACTTTTTATGTGGAATTATTGTATAGACCTTGAATCCCTAAAAATGTGACCAACTGGAGAGTCTTTGACGATGACCGACATATTATAAACTTTCTACACCTTGAAGGTAACTTCAAAGATTCCATAATAAATGAAGGTCGGCATGATAAAGAGATGAATGTAGATGTTCCTGACTCAACAAACCAAGCACCAAAACAAAACAATGTCACCCCAATCAGTAATATTCCCAAGAGTGTAGTAAGACCGAAGAAGTTGTATGACCTCCAAGACAAATTCAAAAAGGTAACCAACTGCAAGACTAACAACTCATCGATGAAATTTGAAGTGATAAATCTGTGAACAAATGATAAGCCCAAAAATATAAACCTTGGAAAAAGGTGTTCCTTTGATGAAAGGAAATCCTTCACCAAACTATTAAAATAATACAAAGATATATTTTCTTCGACGTATGATGACCTTAATACCTATGTGTTAGCGACATTTCTAGTAAGGGGGGGTTAGAATGTGAAGGAGTGGGTAAAAAATCCATTTAATATAATTTCAGGGTGCAAGTGCACTTGTGATTAAGCGGCAAGCAAATTTGGACGGCAGAGATTCGCGCGCCCAGATCAACGGCGCACATAAGATTCTGAAGCCCCCCCGCCTTTCTACCTTTAAGTGGATGGGGGGGGGTCTGGAATCGAGGGCGCACCTCTTCAATGGTCACGATTGGAGCACCTGAATCAACAGCGTATAAGGTGATTCCGGACCCCCCTCGCCCTTCTACCTTTAAGCGGAGGGGGGGGAGGTCTGGAATCAAGGATGCATCTCTCCGACGACTGCGATTAAAGCACCCAGATCAACGGCGCATATGCAATCCAGACATCCTCTATCTTTCTACGTTTAATTAACGTGGGGCCCCCTTTCTTGTCGTATCATCTTGCCACCTGTTCTCCACCTAACCGTGCGATGAGTCTCGCCCCCCTTTAGCCCTTCCTCATCCTCCAACATCTGTCCATCTCCCCTCTCCTGGTCCATGGGATCCCTTCCCCATATCATCATCGACTCACCACCTGCCATGTGTCCTGCCCCCTTTCCATGTCAGCCTTCCATTAAAGCAATCCCATTATATCTCATCTCCTGCCCCCTTTGCCTGTTGTCTTCCGCCATGTGTCTTTCTCTGTCGTCTCTCTCACGTCTCGTCACTTCTTACTGTTAGCATCGGAAGTCACCCATAGATTGCTTGTAGGAGTAGAGCCCGACACCCATTAGTTTAATGTCATGATTCGTTTAATGGGGGATCAAATGGAGATTAACTCAAATGACGTGGTTCCAACTCCGAAACTAGGCTAGGCGTGCATAGGCAAGTGAGTTCTCAGATAACTTCAGACAATGAGTAGTAGTAAGGGTGAGTAGGGGGAAGACTTGTATCAGAGAGATGCAAAGGCCTGTTATGAACATCAGGTTCTTAACAGACTGTGGAAGAAAACATCTAAACGCAAGATCTTCTTACGCTCAAATGCAGGAAACCAGAGAGAACAATAATGCCACAATAAATCCTTTATCATAACATGAATGCCATAGTTCGTGCGAATCAGTCGGTCACGAACTCTCTTAGTGTAAGATGAAAACTTAGACGGGAAAAGAGAGACTGTCTATGATTAAACAAGAAATCTTACATGCAGATGCATAACCAGAGCTAAGATATCTGTTAAAACTTTACAATCGGGAGCTGTGCTCTACCATCGATCCATATAAAATACAACAACCGAGTTTATATACTCAGGAAAATTCGCCTAACAGAGGCATGCTCGCCGCCCAAGGTTATGTGTCCTTTCAGCCAAATTTGGATGGGATTTCTCTGTCAAACACCACCTTAACTACGCATGGCTCCTACAGGAAGAGTAGTTGAGCCATTAAATGTTGTTTTAGCGTGTGCAGACCTCCTCCAGCTAGTTGAGGACTTGGCGTGGCTTTTCTACAAGAAAGGGTACAAAGGAACTTCTCAAGCGGACCGCTTACCAGACCCTCCATACTTCACAATTAATGAACGAAGAGAGGTTTCAACCACCCCTTCTTGCTTTCATTTACTCCAAGCGAAGACCAGGATTGAAGTCGGGTCCGATGGCAACTAGAGGTCATGACGGGCCTTTCTGTGATTGAATTCGGCGCTTCAGCTTCCTTTACGCAGTTTCCCCCTTTTCCAAGTGCCCACGGGCTGTGACCACGTGCCTATTCCCATGGAGCTTTTCGGCGTTCGCGAGTATGTAGGGGCTGCTCCTTGCTCCTCGAAATCGCGATGAGCTATGTGCCAAGATGGCTCGATCTGGTGTCACGCGTCCTCCAAATCTGACGGTTCTAAACTCATCCGATGTTGTGGTGAGCCCCAGGTCCTGAATGCTCTCGCTACTTCACGCATCGGGGATGCGAGGGAACTGCTTCTTGATAATGCGGGCCCACCTTTGGGTGCTTTTCATTTCGCGACTCCCGAGTCGGGGACCCTTGGTTCCTTTTCTTCAACTCCCGCTTCCCGAGATAGCGATACGGGCAGGACTCCCTCTTTGGTTAGCGCTCTCCACATGTAACCATTGGCTAGGGCCCAAGTACTCGCACCTTTCGCTACTCGTGACCTCGCGAGTCGGAGTATCAGAATTTGGCATTCNCTTTTCATGACTCGAAACCTCACGCAACCAAAGGGATATGGTCCACCCTTTGAACTCACGGACCCCGAGCTCGCGAAACAACTGTTGCGCTCATACTGATCGCGATTGACGCCCCTTGAAAACATTTTTGTGCTATGCTTGGAACGACTCGATTAATTTGCAATTACTCATCAATTGTTGTCCTGCTCTGTTGCTGAAACCTTTCCGTTGAAGACTGAACTGCCCGCTCGCTTGATTTTAAGTCCGAAAAGGACTTCTTTTATGTGCTGCACTTGGGCGCTCCTCGGGCAACCTACAGACCTGTGTATCCCGATACCAAAGACAGGAAATGTTGCTAACATTAGGCTCCATGGGGGATAGAGTTGTCCCTGTGATGATCTAAGGACTCATTTTGAAGTTCCAGTGCCTTGTTGTTGGGCTATGGAGTCATTTATTAAGCCGAAACAATAAAAGAAAAAAAATGAAGAACAAAAAAGACAATATTTACAGAATACGAGAGCCATCGGAGGCTCAAACAAAACATTTTTTAAGAAAATGCCCATTTGCTGGGCTGCTAGAAATTTCTTCACGCTCCAAATCTCGTAACCGGTATGTGTTATTTGAGAAGACTTCGGAGATTCTAAAAGGCCCGATCCATAGGGCTTCAAATTTACCGTGCTTTCCCTTGTCTTGCTTAGGAGCGTCCCACTTCAGCACCAGGTCTCCTAACTGGAATCACTCCTTCTTGGCCTTCTTATCGAAAACCTGCTTGGTCCTTTGCTGTTGATCCTGAATCCTGTCAACTACCTGCTCTCTGGCCTACTGGACTTCCACCAGTTGGTGAATTCTTCTGATCATATCATTGGGCTCTTCTTGATAATCCTGGAAGAATTTCGCTACGGGAATGGCCAACTGAGAAGGGAAGACAACTTCTGCTCCGTATACCAACTGAAAAGGAGAGAGGCCTATAGATCTCTTTATAGTCACCCGATCAGCCCATAGAGCGAATTTCAGCTTCGAGTTCCAAGCCCTTTTGTTGTCTTCC
>SNQJ01S0069596.1:60386-84864 GCA_010110895.2 Picea sitchensis | reverse complement strand
GCTCGAAAAGGGGTTGAGATTTTGGGTAGAAGGTTAAAAGTTAAATCTTAAGGGTCATTTTCTGCGTATAAGTTTAGAGCCCTAGCTTATTAGTCCGTAGGGTAGAATACCCAACAACAGAATACCCATGTACAATGTTTTTGCTTATTTACTGTTGATGGTGAATAATAAATCCATTATGGTGTGCATGTACAATGTTTTTGCTTATTTTCTATTGACATGAACAATAAATCCATTATGTACAACATTTTTTCGTATTTACTATTGACGGTGAACAATAAATCCATTGTGTATAGTGTTTTTTCTTATTTACTATTGACAACGATAATAAATCCATTCTAGTGTGCATGTACAACATTTTTGCTTATTTATTTATGAGGGCGAATATATTTCCATTCTGGTGTGTACTATGCAACAAATTTCCCTTGTCGAGTCTGGGAGTTTTTACTTCTTACTTGGCGAGATTTCACTCAGGAATGCGCTGGCATTCATTATTTCCCTACGATTTTGAAGGGGTTTTCTAGCCTGAACTTGTACATGCATTTTAACTTGACAATAAACATTAATTTGGTAATGCATCTTGTGAGTTTAATGGTAATAAGACTCACCTACTGATACATCCTTGGACAACATTTAATTCATAGAATCGCCTGTAATGTTTGAACAGCCTTTAACATAGCATAATTGTCTTTAATTGGTTTAGACAGCCTTCAATTGAATAGACAAGCTTGACTGATTAGAAAACCTTACTTATTTCATAGAAAGTTCTTAATTTAATTTAATTTAGACTTCTCAATTTGGTTGAATATTGATTAAACAAGACTTGTCAAATTAATGTGAATTTAATGTTATTAGATTGAAATTAATGATTGAATTATAATGCAGAATTGCCTTATTGATTCAAAAGTAATGTTATTTAGATTGAATTTAATGACTAAGGTGTAAAGTATAATGGACGATTAGATTTTTATTTAATGTTAATCAGATGCTAAGTTAAAGACTAATTTATAATTTAGGCTTGCTAAATTTAGATGGATAATCAATGTCAAACAGTTGTAACTGT
Source organism: Picea sitchensis (assembly GCA_010110895.2). Taxonomy (NCBI): domain Eukaryota; kingdom Viridiplantae; phylum Streptophyta; class Pinopsida; order Pinales; family Pinaceae; genus Picea; species Picea sitchensis. The sequence goes on along the minus strand of SNQJ01S0069596.1, from coordinate 83,801 downwards.
TGACTAGTTTAGACTTGATGAGTGGGTTGGGTCATTGATGAAGTTGTTCTTGGCTTATGTCTTCCTTGGGTGTCTTCCTCTGGCATCTCGTCAAACTATTGTTGGGGTATGGTTGTGGTTTTCTTATCGGTATTCGGTTACTAGCGCGTCGGATTATCTAGAGTCCTTGTTCCAGATATCCCATGTTTGTGCCAAGGTTATTGACGCGTCTATCACCTAGAAAAAACATGATTCCTGATGAGGGGATCATGGCATGCCCTATGGGATAGCGGAAAACAAGAACTTGTCAGAAGTTGGTGCATTTTTGTGTGATTGTTGTCAAGAGTTTCAAGTTGCTTTTGGCGCATGGGTTGAATGCCTTTAGGCATTTGGTTCACGCGCCTTGAGGTTCTAGTCTTTGTTCGTTTAGGCCGTTGTGTCGAGATGGGGGTGTTGTCCCTTAGTTGTGGGTGAGGTCATGTTGCGTCAGGTGGGTAGTCGTTTCTCCTTGTTGTGTTATGCATGTTCTGCCTAGTTACCCTTGTGCTAATGCATGGATTCGTAGTTTCCTTCTACTTGGACTACATGCTTGCATTCATCGTCAATTATGTGGTTAAACTATTGTGGTTGTTCAAACTATTGTTGTCAAGCATTGCAAGTTACTTTTGGCGCATGGGTTGAACACCTTCAGGCATTTGGTTCACGCGCCTTGATGTTATAGTCTTTGTTCATCTAGGTCGTTTTGTCAGGATGGGGGTGTTGTCCCTTAGTTGTGGGCGAGGTCATGTTGCGTCAGGCGGGTAGTCATTTCTCCTTGTTGTGTTATGCATGTTCCACCCAGTTACCCTTATGCTAGTGTGTGGAGTCGTAGTTTCCTTTTGCTTGGACTGTGTGCTTGCGTTCATTGTTAGTTGTGTGGTTAAACTGTTGTCATCTTCGCCTTCTTGCCTAAAAAGAAAAAAAAAATTGCATCTTTTGTTTCGCTTATAGTTGTAACTATGGGGTTGTTACATGTGGTATCAGAGCAGGTTCAACTCGTGACTTGGGATCACTACGGATTTCGTTGATTGGGTATTTAGTTATATTGTTGCTAATTAAGTTCACTTGTATTCATGCAGGTAATCATGGTTAGAGGATGTCGTGGAGGTAGATGATGGGGTTCTAGGGGAGGAGGCGATGGGGTTCTAGGGGAGGAGGCGCAACGCCTCTAACAACATCCACACCTGAGGGGTCCAACACCCAGGGAGATGAACAAGTTGTCGGGCAGGAGGAGATAGAAGTGGGTGATGTGGTTGGAATGATGAGATATTTTCAGCGCATGTCTGAGGCACTGATCAATGTTTTGGACAAAGATGAGGCGAGAGCACCAACATCCCCTGAGGGTCCACTGGGTGCTCCTGTCAGTACTAGTAGCATTCACCGCGAACTTGAGAAGGTCAAATTTCCTGAGTTCTTTGGTGCCTTGGACGGCACAGCCACTGGGGTATGGTTGGAGAATATGGCAATGTGCTTTTCACTTTGCAACTATACCTCCAACATGAAGTTCCACATGGTGGTCTTTCAACTAAAGGGGAGCTCTCTTCTATGGTGGAAGACGCTCCTACCGCAATTGAACATGGCTGTCGAAGATGTATAATGGGAATTTTTTGAGGAGCGGTTCCGAGAGAGGTACCTGTCAGAAGAATTCATTGAGCTTCAACTCAACGAGTTCAATGCCTTATGACAGGGCATCCATACGGTGCCTGAGTATGAGGCCCATTTTATGGAGTTGATCCGATATGGTCCACATCTTAACATTGAGAAACTTAATGTCAACAAGTTTTTTTTCAGCATTAATTGTAGCATACGTGCAAAGGTTAGGATTCTGATGCCTCAAACCTTGCATGATGTCATCCAGAAGGCCCTCATAGTAGAGGAGGAGTGATATGGATTATTTTCAGCATGAAATGAGATCGGAGATAAAATAAAGAAATGCACAGAGATATCACACATATTCAATAATATAACAAAAATATATCAGAGATGAAACCATAAACACAGAGATACAATAATACATGATTTCTATTAATGAAATAAATGTACAGAGACTGTAAAAATACAGAGTGAAAGACTGCTAGAATGGTGGTAGCTTATCTATGAGAAAAGATGTGATGACTACTCGCATTTGCAAGAAGATGAGTACAATGAGGCTCTGAAGGTCTTTTTACAATAAACAGTAATTCCAAAAACCCTAGACATCCAAAAACCTAACCCTAGGAGATGAAGTGCCAAAAGTCATGTGGGCCCCATTTGGGTAAGTTAGTACATCAACTTCTTGGGGTAGTAACTTTTGCATACAATCTTTGTTTTAGGCATATGATATCTCGTTGGAAATATATCATTGAGGAGATTCATTTTGAGGGCTCAATCATGCCTTTGACTATCATTAAGAACCTTGATCTCGAAAAACCTTCATTTAGGCCCTCAAAATGGCCCTAGAAGTTAAGCCATGCTAAAAATAGTAAATTGCCAAAATTGTTACAAAACTATTTTGAGCTAGTCAGAAAAGGTGGGTGGCTACCAATATCCACCTAGATCAAGGAGCTTATCAACAGGGGTCAGAAAAGGACTCTAGCGAGACCAACAAGGAAGCTGTCATCTAGTGTGCAACAACATCAGACATCAGCTAGACATACGCCAGGATATCGTGGATCCCATAGGGGATCCACTTTCACTACACCTCGACGATCGGTGCCTTAGCAGAGGAAACCTTATCAGGGACCATAGCATCAGCAAAAGCATCGACCGTAGTAGAATCATTTTAGTCTTGTTCAATAGAACAGACCAGGATTCCAGGCTAGTAAGCCGTCATCTTCTACTTTGGGTCCCAAGAATACTGGACTGAAGAAGGGGTGTTGGACATGTGGGGAGCCACACTACTAGCACGAATGCCCAGTGGAGAGGACTAGAGCACATGGATCAGCTGGAACCACTAATGTGGGAGATTTGGGAAAGGCCCATCAGCTTCATGGAGTGGTGAATAACTACCAGGAAAAGCACCGGTCGACTATGCTCGAGACGTCAGGTACCATCACTGACTAGACCCTTAGTATTTTGATAGATCGTGGTGCTACCGAGAGTTTCATTTCTGGTGCAACGCTAAAAATGATTAAAGTAAAGGTAGTCAAACATGATGAGTTTATCTTCGTAGAGATGGCTTCGGGAGCCAAACAGAAGGTTGGAGGAAAGGTTATGGGCTGCACCCTCAACCTGGGAGAGTTTGTCACCAGGGCCAACATGTACGTCACGATATTAAGATCTTATGATGTCGTGATCGATATGGACCATTTGGAATCGCATCAGGAAATACTCAATTGCAAGACAAAATGGTTGAGCTAGGTCGATGATGAGGGGAAAAGACGTGTGATTGTAGGACGAAACCATGGATTTTCCCTGAGGTTCATCTCTTCCTTACAACTACAGAAGAGTATGCATAAATGATGTAAGCTTTATGTGATTCTTATGTTAAACGAGAAGGGAGTAGCAAAAGGTCTAGAACACCTTCCGATGGTGAGAGAGTTTGCAGACATCTTCCCAGAGGAGTTACCTGGGATGTTGCCGGAGAGGGAATTGGATTTTACTATAGACCTAAAACTAGGGACTGAACCGATAGCGAGAACACCTTATCGGTTGTCGACCCTCGAGTTACAAGAGTTGAGAATGCAATTGAAAGAATTGTTGGGCCTGGGACTGATACATCCAAGTGTGTCACCATGGGGTGCACCTATTATTTTAATATGAAATATGGATAGGTCATGGAGGCTCTGCATTGACTATCATCAATTGAACAAGGAAACGATCAAGAATCAATATTAATTTCCAAGGATAGATGATTTGTTTGATCAGATGAAGGGTGATACAGTGTTCTCAAAGATCGATTTGCGATCAGGGTATCACCAATTATGGATCAAGGAGGATGATGTCCCTGATACCACCTTTAAGACAAGGTTTGGACATTACGAGTTTATTGTTTTATTGTTTGGACTGACAAATGCCCTAGGGGTATTTATGAGTTTGATGAACGGGGTGTTCCGCGAGTACTTGGACAAGTTCATCCAAGTATTCATTGACGATATTTTGATTTACTCTCGAACGATAGAGGAACATGACGAGAACTTGCGCTTGGTACTACAATGTCTGCGAGAGAACAAATTGTATGGGAAGTTGTTCAAATGATCATTTTATCAATCGAGGATTCACTACTTAGGGCATGTCATCTCCGACAAAGGTGTCATTGTGGATCCAACAAAGGTCGAGGCTATTATGGAATGGCTTGTGCCGACGAACGTCCCATAAGTATGTAGCTTCATGGGTTTAGCAGGATACTATCAATGGTTCATCAAGGGATTTTCGAAGATAGTGAATCTAATCGGGGAGCTACAGAAGAAGAACAAGAAGTTTGTTTGGAGCGAGAAATGCGCAGAAGCTTTTAGAAGGCTCAAAGAGTTGTTGACAATGACACTGATACTAAAGGTCCCTAACATGGACGTATACTTCTTGGTATGCATTGACACATCCAAGGAAGGCTTAGGTGGAGTCATGATGAAAGACGGACGAGTCATCACTTACATATCGAGGAAACTGAGAAAGCATGAGGAGAACTACGCAACGTACATTTGGAGTTGTTAGACATTGTATATGCCTTGAAGGTTTGGAGACACTACCTTGTTGGATGAAAATTTGAACTAAAGACGGACCACTGTGGACTATAGCACATCTCTACGCAAAGCAACCTAAACGCGGGACAACAGTGTTGGCAGAATTACTTAGCGATTAAGACTTCAAGATTACTTACATAAAACGAACAGTGAACCGAGTGTTAGATGCATAGAGTTAGAGACCACACATCTTTTTGGTGTTGCCTCTTCAAAGGAATCTACATGAAAATATTCTAACTTTAAAGAATAACGATGACTGGTACAAAGAGGTTGAGGATTTTATCGGACAAAACACAATGATGGTACTAAGATTTGAAGGATTTACGTTTGACGACGATGGATTATTGATGTTTAAAAAAAATATTTACGTACCACCAAACAATGAGTTGAGTAGATTTATCCTAAACGAGACTCATAGGGAAGTATACATGGCTCACCCGGGAGTCACGAAGATGAGGGTGGACCTTAAACCCTTATTCTACTAGGAATGAATGAAGGAAGACATAGTAAACTTTGTGTCCAGATGTCTAGAATGTCAGTAGGTAAACGTTGAACATAGACATCCAGTAGGATTACTACAACTACACTCTATTCTAGAATCGAAATGGGAGGTTATTTCGATGCATTTTATTATTGGCTTGTCATTGACGGCAAGGAGACACGACTCGATTTTTGTATTAGTAGAGACTCTAATGAAGAATGCTCACTTTATTCCTGTGCATACAACATATCAAGCACCTGACATAGATAGATTTTTCATCAGTGAGATTGTGAGGCTGCATGGCGTGCCTAAGAGGATTATATCCGATCAAGGATCGGTGTTTACTGGATGATTTTGGACGAGTTTCCAAGAGGCCTTGGGAGCCCAACTTAAATTTAGTACTGCATATCACCCAAGGACTGACGGGCAGACCGAACAAATGAACCAGACCTTGGAGGATATGTTGCGCATGTACGTGATGGACCAACAAAGAAGTTGGGAATAATTCTTGCCACTGGTGGAATTCGCTTATAATAATAGTTACCAAAGCACCATTAAGATGGTGCCTTTAGAGTTTCTTTACGGGCGACCATGTCGGACGCCTTTGAGTTGGGATTGGCTTGAGGATAGGATTCTGGTGGGCCTGGAAGCAATCCAAGAAATGGAAGAGAAAATGCAAACCATAAGACAAAGGATTAAGGAAGCACAGGATCGACAAAAGAGTTATGCCGACGTGCACCATGTCGACCATAGTTACGAGGTTGGCGATCGAATATTCTTGCAGGTTAAGCCACATAAGAGTTTGATCAAGTTTGGAAAGGGATTTAAACTCTCTCCTAGGTTCATGGAAAGAAAGGGGCCCATGGCCTATCAACTAGCCTTGCCTGATTCCTTGAGGTGTATGCATGATGTGTTTCACATATCTGTTTTGAGAAATTATATTAGTGATCCTACACATGCTATTGACATGAGTTCCTTGCAGGTATCAAACGAGGGGATTCTCACGGTTGATCCGATCTGCTTCTTGGATCATCACGTTCGACAACTATGACGTCAAACAATAGAGAAGGTTAAGGTCCAGTGGGACATCTATAGTCCACACTCGACAACTTGGGAGGACGCAAATGATATGCGCCGACAATTTCCATTTTTTTTTATAGATAGACTTATGATACTGTGATACACATTATTTCATCACTTATACTGTCAAACTTCAGGACAAACTTTAGACCAAGAGGGCGTGTATGTAACATCCCTCTCTTGCACATGCTGAGAGAACTTATTCTTTGAGGACACTTGATCGCAATTGATCTGGATTATTATACTATTAAACATTTGATTTTGATTATGAGGCATTATGGGTTGATGACATGTTGTTTTTTTTCATTGACTTAGACAGGTGCTATTGAATCGGTTTTACTGAGTGTGCAGGATTATGGACCTCGAGGATGTAGAGGCATCGATGGAACCCCTTGGACTCCAGATCGAGTCGGGGAGTGAACTTTTGGGGTTTGATTCTTTTATATGTGATATTAGTGCATCTGATTAGATGATATGTTTATGGATATATTTATGACATGATTCATTGATGATGCAGGCTAATGATAGCTTGTTGACCAGAATCACATGTGGAGTAGAGGGGGCATGCATGACTACCAGAGATGTTGAGGGAGAGGTGTGGACAATAACCCTTCCATAACCTACTATCACTCCCATCGTGGCTTGAACTGTAGGTTAACGATTACCTAGTTCGAGAGGACCCACGATGTCGTGAGGGAAGACAATGACAGTCGCTCATGATGAATATAAGGGGTGCGCAATAAGGCAAGGGCCTTATTCCTTAGAGGCCCTTAGTCTCCCACAAGATCACCTGCCGAAGTATTGACTCCAGGGGTTTTTGGTAAAGTAAGGGACTTCGAAAATCTATNTATAATGGAGGGAGGAGAAGGATGATGGATCTCTTCTATTTTGCGTAACATTATGCTGCAGAAATCTATACTTGACTTAGTTAGCTTGTGGGAGTTGGGATACCCATCTCAGTGAGGAGTGGTAGCTCGAACTTGCGAGGCAAGCTGGGATATACCTGATTCTCTGGATAGTGTATGTGGCCCCTTTACGACTTAGGAGGCTAAGGGGGAAGAAGAGTACCCCTAGTGTTGCTTGGAAGGTACCGATATACTCTCATCGGTTGGTAAGTGGGAGTTGCATGAAGCGTGTACGGCATCAACTCAGAGAGGGTGATTGGGAAATGGTACACTTCCTCATTTCTGCATTGTAGATTGTTAGTATGCATTATTCTTTTAGTTCGGTGTGTTTAATTGGGTAAAGAAAATGATTGTATTAGAATTCTAGGGGATGACTGAAATTTCCCCCACAACCTTTAGCTCGATGTTGATTTCCCATGGCCTTCGATCCCTGCATGTCTTGACCGTCTTGTGGTTGATTGATTGCGATGATTGCGGTTTATTTTTTCCTTCATCCCTAGCTCCTCAGTCCGCGCCTATGAAGGCGGCCATGATCCTGATCTATGGTCATTGCTTCGGCATTAATAGACCTACGGAGATCAACTCCCTTTTTTTTTGTTCATGGATGATGAGCGAAGAATGTTCGTGTCAGTTGTCTACCTCTATTTTTTTTCCTTGGCTGATTGTTGGTATTGTGCCTTCTGGCAAAAAGAACCTTTGTGTATGGACTTCCTTGCATCTTTGTTGGTTTATCTTTGTGCTTGTTTTTGTTCTCCGCACCTTAAGGGCTTCACCATGGATTTTCTTTGTGCTTTGACTGATAGAATCTCTGTGATCATTTCAATGACTTTCCCAATGGATCTTTGGATTTTTTTCTTGTCTGTGTTTTGCCCCTTGGTTATTCCGACGATTCTCCATTATCAAAACTAGAATTGTGCATTTTAAGAATGCGTTGTTGGCCACTAGATGTGATTGAGATTTACCCTTGTTACTCTAGCAATTTGTTTATTATTTAATGACATAAAATATGTAAATTCCCTTTTGGTATGTTTGCACAATGATTTTGATTATATATTAATGATGGAAATGAAAATTCCCTTCTGGTACGTTTGCACAACGATTTTTCTTATATATTAATAATGGCAATGTAAATTCCCTTATGGTACATTTGCACAACGATTTTTCTTATATATTAATGATGGCAATGTAAATACCCTTCTGGTATGTTTTCATAGTGATTTTGCTTATATATTAATGATGGAAATGTAAATCCCCTACTGGTGCATTTTGTACAATGATTTTGCTTGTATCTTAATGACAACAATGTAATCCCCTTCTGGTGCATTTTGTATGGTGACCTTGCTTATATATTAATGACAACGAATGTGATTCCCTCTGGTGTGCATGTACAATGTTTTTGCTTATTTATTGTTGACGGTGAATAATAAATCCATTATGGTGTGCATAAACAACATTTTTTCTTATTTACTATTGACACTGAATAATAAATCCATTATGTACAATGTTTTTACTTGTTTATTGTTGACGGTGAATAATAAATCCATTATGGTGTGCATGTACAGTGCTTTTTCTTGTTTACTATTGTCGGTGAATAATAAATCCATTCTGGTGTGCATGTACAATGTTTTTTCTTATTTACTATTGACGGTGAATAATAAATCCATTCTGGTGTGCATGTACATTGTTCTTTCTTATTTACTATTGACGGTGAACAATAAATCCATTATGTGCAACGTTTTTGCTTATTTACTATTGACGGTGAATAATAAATCCACTCTGGTGTGCATATACAACGTTTTTGCTTATTTACTATTGACGGTGAATAATAAATCCATTCTAGTGTGCATGTACAATGGTTTTTCTTATTTACTGTTGACGGTGAACAATAAATCCATTATGTACAACGTTTTTCCTGATTCACTATTGACAGTGAACAATAAATCCATTATGTACAGTGTTTTTGCTTATTTACTATTGACGACAATAATAAATCCATTTTGGTGTGCATGTACAACATTTTTTCTTATTTATTTATGAGGGTGAATATATTTCCATTCTGGTGTGTAATGTGTAGCAAATTTCCCTTGTCTAGTCTGCAAGTTTTTACTTCTTACCTGGTGAGATTTCCCTCCTTAGGAATGCGTTGGCATTCATTATTGCCCTGTGATTTTGAAGGGGTTTCCTAGCCTGAACTTTTACTTGTGTTTTGACTTGATAGAAAATGTTAATTTGATTATGGAAATCCTGAGTTTAATGATAATAACACTCACCTGTTGATACATCCTTGGACAAGATTTAATTGAATAGAACCACCTTTAATGTTTGAACAACCTTTAACGGAGCATAACCATATTTAATTGGTTTAGACAACCTTCAATTGAATATACAACCTTGATTGATTAGACATCCTTACTTCTTTGATAGACAGTTATTAATTTAATTTAATTTAGACTTGTCAATTTTGTTTAATATTGATTAAAGAAGACTTGTTGAATTAATGTGAATTTAATGTTATTAGATTGAAATTAATGATTGAGTTATAATGAATAATTTCCTTATTGATTCGAAAGTGATGTTATTTAGATTGAATTTAATTACTAAGGTGTAAAGTACAATGGCTGATTGGATTTTTATTTAATGTTAATCAGATGGTAAGTTAAAGACTAATTTATAATTTAGGCTTGCTAAATTTAGATGTATAATCAATGTCAAACAATTGTAACTATTGATTAGTTTAGACTTGATGAGTGGGTTGGGTCACTGATGAAGTCATTCTTGTCTTATGTCTTCCTTGGGTGTCTTCCTCTGGCATCTTGTTGACTTGTTGTTGGGGTATGGGACTGGTTTTCTTATCCGTATTTGGCACCTAGTGCGTCGAATTATATAGAGTCCTCGGTCCAGATAGACCATGTTTGCGCCAAGGTTATTGACCCATATATCACTTGGGAACAACATGATTCCCGATGAGGGGATCATGGCATGCCCTATGGGATAGCAGAGAACGATAACTTGGCCGGAGTCGGTCTTTTCTATGTGAGTGTTGTCGAGCGTTGAAAGTTGATTTTGGTGCATGGGTTGATTGCCTTCAGGTGTTTGGTTCACATGCCTTGAGGTTCTAGTATTTTTTCATCTAGGCCATTATGTCAGGATGGGGTTGTTGTCCATTAGTTGTGGGTGAGGTCATGTTGCATCAAGCAGGTAGTTGTTTCTTCTTGTTGTGTTTCACATGTTCTGCCCAGTTACCCTTGTGCTAGTGCGTGGATTTGTAGTTTCCTATTGCATGGACTGCGTTCTTTCATTCATCGACAGTTGTGTGGTTAAACTGTTATCATCATCGCCTTCTTTCCTAAAAAGAAAAAATAAATTACATCTTCTATTTCGCTTATAGTCGTAAAAATGGGGTAGTTACAAACACCCATTGTCGATTGACATAGACACGTGGCCTTAGATTGTGAATTCTGGAGACTTGAAGCTCCAAAAGTACTTGGGTAAGTGGATTTCAATCTCTTTGGAGTCCCTAAGTCGGCAATTGATCTAGGCTGTTGATTTTTCAGAGGACATGTGGCAGTGGATCGAGAAGTTTGGTAGTTCGACACTCCGAAGGAAATAGAGTGCAGAGTCGGGAAGATACCTGGAGTTCTGAAGGCTGGAGGTCATCATAGTCATCCAAATGTGGGGACACATGGCATTAAATTGAGGAGTCCGAAGGTTTATCACTCCGAGAGAAATGTGGCATAGTGCTTTGAAATTCGCTGAAGCTGGAGCACCAAAGCATTGTGGGTCATTGACATTAGCGGGGAAAAGGAATCATCGATACCATTCAGTTATTCAGACTTTGCCAATTCAATAGTCTAGGCAATTTTTAAGTGTTAAGTGATGGAAAAACCTTTGAGGAACGAAGTGTGAAGCATGCACATAGGTCGTCGATCAGAAGGACGAGTGTCAGTTGCCCGATTGACTTGTTGGAAATATTCTAGCATATCAACGTCGATACATATGAAAGGTCGTGTGTGTGCATGAAAAAAATAAATCGTCGAAGGTCGAAAAAGAGGAACCTAAATTGTCGATCTACGAAGCATGGGGTCCATAGATATATCACTTCAGCATATTCACCGATTCGATGATTTTGAAGATTTGTGGAAAAGCGTTGAGGAAAATTCGTGGAGGCCTGAATTTTGAAAGATGCGTAGAGGCATCGATCTAGCGGTGGGGTGGGAATTATCAGATCTTTCTGATTCGACGATAAACACTTCACTAGAGCTATGTGTATTGGATGCGGTTAGAAATTCACTAAAGCAGAATCCCCATGGAGAGGCTGAGTCATCGGTATCGGTTCTTGTTGAGGGTCGTTGATCTTGCTGCCTATTCATTTTCCGCAGTTTGCAAATTTTGTGCATTCAAAAGAGTTTAGGGGAAAGAAAGGAAGAGATTGTTGAAGCCCGACCCACCGAAATAGTGCACAGTTCTTAGCGCCTGGTCACAACCCAGGTTCATATGAAATTTTTGAGAGAGTGAAAAGGGCTAGGGGCATGAAATTGATTTCAAAGGCAAAGGGGATTAGTAAGAGCCCGCAAGTTTGTTCTTGGACCTGCACATAGAAAATTAAGGACTTGTGTCTGATAATGTGGGGCTCATCAGAGCTGAATAGATGACTCGGCTCCTAATTTGAATGTTCCTAAACCACGAGGTCACATAGATCTTAGGAGAGGGTGGGGTCTACATCAAGTGGTATCAGATCCATAAAAAGGTTCTAGTCTGATACCAACAAGTGGTATCAGAGCGATAACAAGGTTCTAGTCGGATACCATCAAGTGGTATCAGAGCAGGATTTTGTCTGTAGGTAGTAGGTGAGCGAGGAATATTTTGGTATGATACCAGCGAGTGGTATTAGAGTATGATTTCTGTTTACGGACAATAGACAAAGGAGAGGAGAAGGTAGAGTATTGATGATCTATGAATATTTTTTGCAAGTGTGCAGTAGTCAATAGACAGCCATGAGGGATGCAAGAGAAAGCAAATGATTCTCTTAGTTGCAGAGAAGGCCAAGTAGACAACTAGGTGGGATAAAGGAGAAGAACCATTTGAGTTCTTGGATTTAGAAAGAGAAGATGGCTACTGAAGGCCAGAAATGGGGTCAGAGAAAATCCTTCCAGCAAGCGAGTAATGGAGAGAGGGATAAAGAGATCAAGGAGATCTGAAAGGATCTTAATAGGATGATGTTGAAGATGAAGCAGGAAGTGAGAGGAAACTAGAGGTATGAAAGGCCCTTGAAGCAAAAGGTAAGGTCGCCTGTCTAGAAGTTGGTTTATAGGAGGTAGCGCTATGTATTGAGGAGGTGGCTGAGCAATGTTGAAAACCTCAGTGTCACAGAGGAGGAAATGGTTTGTGTTTGTGAGCTAAAGGTTGGAAGGAACCTCAGTGATGAGGAAGAGATATATGTAGAATATCTCATAAATTTCTATGTGGGAAGAGGTGGTAATGTAGATTTCCAGGAGGGAAATGAGCTGAGACTAGTCAAGGATCTCGCAGATTGTCGGGAGGGAAAAGATGAAGGTTCAAATTTCTAGGAGGGAAATGAAGAGAGATCAAGAAGAGGTCTCGTAAACTACTAGGAGGGTAGAAGTGAAATTTCATATTTCCAGGTGGGAAATGAGAAGAGATTGGTGGAAGATCTCACAGACTACCAGGAGGTGATGTCAGAAAAATCTGATTTCTAGGTGGGAAAGGAGGAGGAGCTGACACTGTCCGAAAGTCTCAAAAACTTAGAGGAGGCTTCAGATCATCAAGGAGTGATAATAGAGGAGGAGGATTGGAGGCACATTCTCATCATTGGAGGAATCAATATATTCCTTCCAAGCATCTCCATAGATGCCATTGCACATGTTGAAGGTGAAACAGAGGAGGGAGAACCAACCAAGACTGTCACGGAGGATAAGGAGTGGACATTGGAATATTCCTAGGAGATGGAAGAAAAATAAGAGCATATAGTTCAGATGCTCACTCAGTGGGAGAAGGATATAAGGATGCTAGAGGATTGGTTAGAAAATCTAGGAACAAAAGAAGATTTCTAGAGGGATGCAGTTGGGAAGAGTGTAGAAAAATCCCAGCCTAAGCAGAAGTTGAATGAAGATGCACTTGTACCAACACAAGGAGAGAAGCTGATAGAAACATAACTGTCAGGGGAGATGGTTGAGAAGAATCTTAGTAGCATGGCTTTTAGGCACAGGGGTAGACTCATGGTTTATCTCTAAGAGTGCACAAACAAGCCCTAACTACTATCCATTTCGTCAACAACTACGAGGCAGATGCAGTCTCACCTGAAGTAGATATGAGGGGGTTGCACAACAGAGATGTCTACAACCAGAAGGAATGCAAAGTGGATTCATAAGAACCAACAGAAGACAATATATTGTTCTTTAACCTCTTATAATATACTATGGAAGTTATATCTCAAATCTAACACATTATCATCATAGTAGTGGATTAAATGACAAAGAACAGAGCATCAATCACACACAACATAACATATATGTGGTTCACCCTCTCTCTAGGGCTACGTCCACATAACTGTGATTTTTTAATGTATTAAGATAAATCATATAGTTCTTGTTTGTGGTCTTAGTTATCTTATCTTCTCTCTTCTCTTCGCTATCTCTTCCTTCCCTGCGCACCCAACTGAAGGGTTGATCTTCGCACCCAGCTGAAGATATTACAATATCGAAGGATTTTGTACCCAACACTTTTCTCTCTCTGAATATTACTCACTTAATCACACAATGAAAAAGACAACAACAACAATCATAACATCAACAACAACCCAACCCAAGACCTTTAGACCTCTATTTATACATTACAATAGCTCACTGACATCTTTATGTCAAAACCTAGGTGTCACAAACCCTAGATACTAAAACCCTAGGTGTCTAAAACCCTAGGTCAAATTGACCCGCGTTTTTAGGGCTTCGTCGACTTGTCTTTCCTTACTTCTTGTGCGGTGCTCCAAACCATCCAACAATGGTTTTTCTCACTTGTTGAGTTTTTCACAATCATTCTTTCTTACTGATCTATTGTCCTCGATCTCCTTGTTCAATGACTTGCTTCCTTTTACTTCGCTCCATATTTTCTGCTCTTTTGTTCACTTCGACCTAGTAACAATCACTGTGTCTTCCACGTAGTTCACATTTTACCTTTTCTTCCTTGATCTTTGCTTACTTGCATAACCAAGGGCCAACAGGCCCCCAACACTCACATGTGACTCATCCTAAGGCACTTCGGATCTGATCCTTTTTTTTTACTTCGATTTCAGACTGCGCAGTGCAGCCTTTTCTTTCTGCTCTATGCCTCGTCTCCTTCCTTGTGCAGACTGTATTTTCTAGATCTGGTACCCAGTTTCAACTGCACCTAGTACCTAGACCCTTTTCCTTATTCTTTTACTTAGATCTACGAGGCAACTGGTTGTCATAGTTCAATTTCAACCGGCTCCCATTCACTATTCCTTCCTTCCATTCTCCCTTCAAAGTTTTCAACTATACAGCTCCTCCTTCTGTAACATAGGGGATCCCATATGTCTTGAGCCAATGCCTTCTGAACTTCCCAGGATGTTTTATGAACTTACTTTCATATACCAATACTATATCACCTTGTTTAAATGCCTTATTCTTGATGTGCATGTCATGGTAGGCCTTTTCTCTTTCTTTTTGTACTTGCTGGTGGAATCCTGCAACAAATTTTTCTTCCTCTAGTTCGACCAACTGTGAAATCCTTTCTTGAATAGTGCCAGTGTCACCCATATATGTGAAGGAAACAACTCTTAGGCTTGGTACCAAATATTCTATTGGGACAACGACTTCAAGAACATAGACCAACTTAAAAGGGGTCTGCATTGTTAGCTTCTTACAAGTGGTTCTATAGGCCCATAGTACTTTCGGTACTCTTAAATCCCAGTCATCCATGTTCACACTGCAAATCTTCATTAGCATTATCTCCAAGATCTTGTTGAATGCTTCCACTATCCCATTTTCTTTTGGATGGTAAGGCATGCTCTTTTGGTGATGGACTGCAAATTCCTTAGTCAGGGCTTCAACTATTTTTGTTATGAAATGTGTGCCTTGATCGCTCATAAGGATCTGTGGGCATCCAAATATGGTTATTATGTCATCAAATATGAAGCATGCAGCTATAGCTGCACTACAGTCCTTAACTTCTCTTGCTTCGGCCCATCTGGTCAAGTACTGTGTCACAGTGATTATGTACCTAGATCCTGTGCGCTTTCCTCGTGGGTTTATAGGTCCCACAACGTCAATGGACCATTTCTCGAATTCTTTTAGGGTCATTTGTGGTGCTAACGACATTTCATCTCTTCTGGACAGTTTCCCAACTCTTTGGCATACATTGCAGGCTCTGGAATAATCTTGAGCATCCCTGTGTAAGGTAGGCCACCAAACGCTAGCTCTAAGAACCTTCTACGCAATTTCTTTTCCTACGTAATGTCCTCCTGCAATGCCTTCATGAACTTTTGCAAGGATCAATGGTCGCTCAACCTCCATAACACATCTTCTCAATATCTCATTAGGTCCCATCTTGTATAGCTGTCGAGCTACAAGTTAAAATTTTGCAACGCACACTACTAGCTGCATGGATGATTTTAGGGGCTAAATTTCGCTCATGGGCTAATTTTCCATGGTTTTTCCAAAAATGAGATTCGCTATTTTAAAAATGATTCACCCAAATTCTATAGGATAAAACTATTTTACCTTAAAAATCGCCAAAATTTTATAAAAACTATATAAAATCCTTAGAAATTTGAATATTCTTACAAAAATATTGCCAAACATTTATAGTTGTCATATGAAGGATTAGTAAGATTCACCAAGGTTTCTACATTTTAAAATAAATTTCCATCCTTAAAATCATCCTTGACTAGCTGCTTTTTCTATGGAACTGTATAATTGCTAGGTGTCATTCCTCTTGATAAGAACTGGAGTATTTCTGCAAAGTGGTCATCAATATTTCTAATGGCCAGTAACTCTGCATCCGACAGTGCATCCTCCACAATGGTCGACTCTTCGCCATGTTCCAAACTTGACAAGTGGTCAATACCTTTTTTCATTCTTCCTAGATTTACTATGATCTCAAATTCATATTCCTGAAATAGAAGAAGCCATCTGCATATTCCCCCCCCCAACATTGGCTTGTTGACTAGGTATTTCAGTGCCGAGTATTTCTTCAAAATATTCTCCTTGGGTGTTGTAATCTGGGCATATCCTTTGATTAACTTCTTGTAGTATCCAGTATGTCCCAGCGCAGTGCACAGCTGTTTGACTGAAGTGTGATGGGGTAGATCAACTATAATGGAAATTTTAGATGGATCGACCAACAATCCTTTCTTGCATACAATATGACCTAACAACACTCTAAATAGTGAGAAGAAGATGCATTTCTTCAGATTCAAGGCAATTTGACACTTCCTGCATTTGTCCAACATTAGTCTTAGACATTCAATATGATTTTTCAATAAACTAAAAATGGTCCAATCATCAAAATATGCTTCTAGAAATTTATGCAGAAACTCCTTGAATGCTTCGACCACCACCCTAGAAAATATGGCCAGGGAATTCTTCAATCCAAATGGCATCATTGTATACTAGTAGGATCCCCATTTTGTTTCAAATGTGGTTTTATGGTGATCTTCCTTGGCAATCTAGATCTGATGGTATCCTAAAAATCCATCTATAAAAGAATATACCTTCTAGCCTCCCACATTATCTAACACTTAGTCAATGAATGGTGTAGGGAAGCGGTCATGCAAATAGGCATCATTTAGCTTCTTGAGATCTATGCAGATCATGATCTCTCCTGTCTTCTTTTCTTGCACCACCATAGGGCTAACCCATTCTGATTCTTCTACAGGTTCTATAATTCCTGCGTCTAGCATTCTGTCGAGCTCAATCTTAACTTTGTCCTTATATTTAGGGTTCAGTCTGTAGGGTATCTATTTGACTGGTCTTACATCTAGTTTCAAAGGTATACTCATCTCTCCCATAGGCCATTTAATTCCCTTCATATCAGTGAACTTGGTTGGAAACAAGTCATGATATTCATGCAGTAATTCTGTAATCTTGTTAATAGTAGCAACATTATAATAATCTCCAACATTTGCAAGATTCAATGTTTGTTCTATTCCAATATTGACCTTATTAACATTTTTTGGTTGTCTAATGAATGGTAGCTCAACTCCTGGTCCTTCCACATCTCTTTGGCCTTCTGTTTCGGTGATGTTCGCCTTCCTAGGATCATCATCCTCACCAACATTGATGTTGTAACAACCTTGCAGTTTCTGGAGAGGTGCAGTCCATTCTTCCTTTTCTTGTTCTAAAGGGAGGCTTGAGGCCTCCTCAAATAATTTTTTTCTGACAATCTAAAATTCTTGATCTACTAAAGGAAATTGACTTTCAAATAAGAAGGAAGTTACAAAATTTTGAGTCATACCTTCCCAATCTGCAGTGACGAGCTGCAACTCTGCTTGAAGGTACTAGTTGATAGGTGTCATGTCCAGTGTGTTAATGAATTTGTGCACCCACTTCTCTCAAGGAATGTTGGTCCAGGCTTCCTCACAACTTCACACATGGCCCTTTGGGAAGCTTTGACTTGTGTACTGAACTTTTCAACCTTCTACTTGTGTTGAAAACCACACTGTCATCAAGGTACGGCATTGTACCCAGTCTACAATGTTGGTTTTGTGTGTATGCCACCATCTTTATGGGGTTTATTTCAAGGCCTCATCCATTGCCAACAATTGTTTTTGCATTGGTACACTTTCTTCAAAGTATGACAAGAATACTTCTAAAGGATTCAAACCATCAAAGGTGGGTAAGTTACTTACTTTTGTGTCGATCCAGTGAACTTCTTTGGTTAATCTAGCACATGTTCTTGTAGATAATTCATACATTTTATTATGCTAGTTCTCCAGTGATTCTTCTGAAAATCATGAACATTCGTTGTCACTTCGCCAACTTAGGCTTTTAATTTGTATATGTTTTCCATTTCATATGTGAGTTATTCTTCTATGATAGGTTCTTTGTATCGCTAACCTTCATCTGGATCTAAAGGTGCAATGACCCTAAGGCCATCTCTTTCAAATTTCATATGTCTTCTCTTTAAATCAACCACAGTGGAATTATTGAAAGCTCAATTGATTCCTAATAGCGCAGGGTAAGGGTAGCTATCATCAACTATCTCAATTACCTAAAAGTCTGCAAACATTCATACTCCATCGATGTCCACCAGGACATGTTCTAATCTACCAAAGGGGCTTACTACTTGCTGATTAGCCATCCTAAGCCTGATGGGGGAATAGATCAACTTTGGTTTTCCCATCAGTGCCCAGGTTTTCTTCATCATGAAATTGACCTAGGACACTAAGTCGAGGACCACATAGTCTATATAATACTCTCCAATCTGAGAATTCAATTGTAGTTCCTTATTTTTCCTCCTCTTTTTAGTGATTTGGTGTACTTATTCAACAAGGGGTCTATATTTCCTAGATCATACAGTCTGATTAAACTTTGTAGCTCTTGTACAATGCTTTCATCCTGAATCAACTTAATGAAAGTATATAAAAATTCCATGATCTTTATTACCTCTTTTCCTTCTTTTGGTGAAGCAGATTGATTGAATGCCAGAGGAATTCCATATTCTCTCACTTCTGGTCATGTCTTTGATGAAGAACCTCGATCTCCTTTGAACTCTTTTCTTGCCTCCTCATATATTTGTCTTTCTTTCTTTGCATCAAAACTTTGGTTCCTCTCTACAACTTTCCTGATTCATGAGTCTTTTGTAGTCTTCCCTTGAGTCAATATATCTTCTCTTGTGATAACAACGACTCTAGGGTCCTCCCCACGAGGTTCAACATATATTAGTTTCACTTGCAGGTTCCACTGAGGTCCTCATCTTTCCTGAAGCTTAGCCAACAATGTTGGACATTCCTCGATAACATACTCGAAGGATTTGCAATAGTTGCAAGTGGTATAAGGGTTATGATAGTCCCTTGCGAGGTGTCCTAGCTATGCACCGTTATAATTGATTATTTGTCCTCAGCCTCAACCCATACCTCCTCATCCTCCTCATCCTATGAATCCACCACGATGATTGAAGTTTCCTCTCCCTAGGGAGTTATACTGCGTAGTGTTTCCTTCTTGTTGTACTTCACTTTGAACATTTTATATGTCTCTCGCCCTTTCATGCATGAGGTCATAATCCCTACAATCTCTATCATTGTTCCCCACAGAATTACAAAATGTGCAATAAAAATTTGTGGTTGTCTGAACATAATTTTCCATGTAATAGCACTAACTAGGGCGATGTCTATTTCTGCATACCTCGCACCAGGGTAAGGTGACTTGATTCAAAGGGCTCAAAGATCCAGAGGCCAAGTATTCATGGAATAGGGGACAATGTCCCTTGTCATGGATTTTTGATCTACATCTGACACACCATATGTCTTCTCTTTTATCTTTTCCCTTGTTTTTTTTCATATCTTCGACCTGCAGAGACAAATTAGTTAGCTGATTCAAGATTTGACTCATACCTAAACTTGATTATCCCATAGGGGTTGATTCTAGCTTCATGGAAATATCCAACGTCTCAACCTGCGAAGAAATCTTCTATTGCATCAGAGGAACTTTGATGTGTGGTAAAAGGAAAGCAATGAACCATTCTTTTTTATGCTCATATAGGATCTGAAAATTCAATCGGTCGGTTAAGGTCTTGAATCTTTGATCAAATTCCCAAACGGGTTCGACTAGCTTCTGCTTGGTCTCTTTCATCTTTGTAATACATTGTGATTTCGATTTGGGTTTCTTGAATTATGTAATCAACGCATTCTTGATCTGATTCAATGGCTTAGGCTGTGAATGTCCTTGTACAAGCTTCATCTACAATCTCAGTGCGCGATACCTTAGGGTAGGACTAAGATGGGTTATTTTAACCGCTTCATCGGTGACATTCTTAATATTCCATACGGCTTCACATAGGAACCAGTGTTGATCAGGGTCTTTAGATCCATCTCCCCTAAAAATAGGGAGCCTCATCTCATCTGGCATAGATCTCCCTCGGTTTCCTGACTGAGTATGTGGTGAATTACTAGTGACAGTTCTCTGAATGCTCTGGTGGCTTGGATTACTCCGGTTTCTTAATTTTACTGAATCAATAGGAGGGATAATAGTACTTAATTCAACAGTCATCATAGTTCCTGAAGTTTCTGTCTCTTCCCAGCGAGGTTCTTCAGCTTTCCCTTCCTCTATCCTAGTGGGTTCTGAATGCTCCTCGTCCATCAGATCTACCTCTTCTCCATTATAGAAACCCTCATCCTCGTAGTTCTTCTTAAACAGGTTCGCAAGGTGGAATTCTCTAAACACTCTCCCACTACGTGTATGTCCAGCCTCTATGTCATTGTCACTTTCCTAATTCCTGAACATTTCAAATCCGACCAATCTAATATATCTTCAATATGTTCTTCTCATGCAATAGCATCTTGGTCCTCAACTTCAGAAAATGTAAAAATTTTCCTCTGGCTCCCTTGACGAAATATCTCTCGGCTTGGCTATATGAATCTACTCTATCAACAACAAACTCGGTGATGTACCCTCTAATGGTTGCTATCAAACTAGTGATCTACTAATCATGATGCGACGCTATCAACTCTCGTGACCTTCCTGATCAACACTGACGTCCAAACCACAGGAGGTCTAGATATGATCTCAAACTGGGTATCTGCCAACCTAGCTAACCATTCATATAGCTCTTGATGGATTCTTCCAAAGAAAATCTCATGTATATCAGTAAAGATATATCTCTTAAACCAATACTCAATACTAAGACTAGGGTTCTTGTTATGGGATTCAACTAAGTCCTTTTCTTGATCGTCTATCCACTTTTGAATTTTTGTCTTTGATGAAAACCACCTTGACATTCCCTCAAGAAGATTCATGTCCCGACAAAGGAACCATTATCTGGCATAGGGGAAGACCCAAGGTTCAACTCCAAGAGTGCACCAACAAGCCCTAACTAGTGGCCCTTTCGACAACACCTGTGAGGAAGATGCAGTCTCACCGGAAGTATCTATGAGGGGGTTGCAGGATAGAGATGTATACAACTAGAAGGAATGCAAAGTGGATTCACAGGAACCAACACACAAGAATCTAGTATTCTTTAACCTCTTATAATCTACTATGCAAGTTATATCTCATATCTAATACATTATCATCATAGCAGCGTATTAAATGACAAAGAACAAAGAACCAATCACACTCAACACAAGATATATGCGGTTCACCCTCTCTCTAGGGATACATCGACATAGCTGTTCTTTTATAATGTATTAACATGAAGAATATAGTTATTGTCTGTGCTCTTAGTTAGCAGATCTTCTCTCTTATCTTCACTATCTCTTCCCTGCCTATGCACCCAGCTGAAGATCTTACAATACAAAAGGCTTTCATACCCAACACTTCTCTCTCTCTCAATATTACTCACTTAATCACACAATGAAAAATACAATAACAATTATCATAACATCAACAACAACCCAACCCAGGCCCTTTAGACCTCTATTTATACATTACAATAGCTCACCAACATCCTTAGGTCAAAACCTAGGTGTCACAAACCCTAGATACCAAAACCCTAGGTCAACTTGACCCACGTTTTCAGGGATTCGTCGGCCTATCGTTCCTTCCTTTTCGCACGGTGCTCCAAAGCATCCAACGATGGATTTTCCTGCTTGCTAAGTTTTCCATGATCCTTCCTTTTTTTTGATCTATTTTCCTCGATCTCCTCATTCAACGAATTGCTTCCTTTTACTTCACTTGGTCTTTTCTTCTCTTTTGCTCACTTCGACCCAGTAAAAGTCATCGTGTCTTCTGCACAATTCACATTTTTCCTTTTCTTCCTTGATCTTCGCTTACTTTCATAACCAAGGGCCAACATGGCTACAAAATTTGGACCTACAGTGGAGTGGAAATCCAGTTCCACAGGAGATAGAAACAACATGGGAGATCAGATTGATCTGCCCATTCATTTGTGTGAAGTAGTGGAATCCCTCGAGGAGATGGTAGTGGCATAGTGCCAACACATCCAACAAGTCAAGTTGGAAACTGATGAAGAGGAGTTGCAGCATAGAACACTACAAAGGAGGATCCAGCTAGTAGACCTTTTGGATAGAGTGATAGAAGATATAAGGAGGTTGATGCTAGAAGCATCAGAGAAGAAAACTAGAATTAGAGAGATGATGATCAGGGTAGATTCCGAAGTATCAGGACAACAACAACAAAGTATAGGAATATATGGACAACCCAGAATGAGATTTGGGATCCTGGAGGATATCAACCTCAGCAGCAGGGTAGCCATGAGGAGGAACTCATGATTTTTGCCAGTGTGGGAATATGATGCAAGAGCATCACTCCACCTCAAAAAATGTGCCAGTGCATCAGTTCAAATGGAGGAACAGATTCCAAGGGAAGAGAGGCAAAAACACTCTCATTTTGAACCCAAATTTAAAATATTTGATGTAATTAAATGGAATTAAATGTTGTAAGGATTAGGGAAATTTGATCCATGTGCCTTTGTACAGGGTGCATGTGAATTTGTCTTTAATGGATGACACATAGATAGGAATCCAGTGTAAGGAGTGCAATTGAAATCTCTTTCAAGTTTAGAGAAGAGAATTCAAGGTGGGCACACCAGAACAACCTCAACCACAGAAGAAGAGAAAATTGTGCAAGGATTGCACATCAGAGTTATTGAACACTTTGGAGAAGACATACCATAGTTATTTAATACTCTGAGGGATCTTCAAGGAGTCCATTGAGCATGCATGAGGAGTGCATGACAACTCTATTTTGAGCTCTCTGAAAAGGTTTCCACAGGGCAACACAAGAAGTAAAAGATTAGGAGGATCAGTGCAATTATGCACATAGAGCACAAGGAGTGCGCATGTGAACTTTTAAGACTTCAGGTTTCAGGATGTGAAGTCATGCAAGGAGTGCAAAAAACCAACCCACTTCTACAGTGTTGGTCAATATTAGGAGAATGAGCGAAGAAGTGCCTAGAGGGTACAATAAATTGTTTGGAGAGAAAAAAGGGTCGAGACCCTTAGATTTTTGAGCGAGTTCAATCTTAGGAAGGATAGTTCATTTCTACAGAGAAGACCCATGCAAGACGTGCATCAGGCCAACACTTGGAAAGTGTTAAAAAAATCCTAGGAATATAGAGCGCA
>SNQJ01S0069596.1:12297-51236 GCA_010110895.2 Picea sitchensis | reverse complement strand
CCTTAGCTCCAAAAATCCTCTTGGCTGCATGCCATATATAATCTGAAATGGAATTTTTCCTGTGCTCCTGTTCACTGAGTCATTATAAGCAAACTCTGCCTAGGGTAATATTTTATCCCAACTACTGTGGTGCTCCGCCACCAGTCTTCTCAGCAAGTCTCCCAGACTTCTATTTACCACCTCTGTTTTCCCATCCGTCTGTGGATGATAGGAAGAACTAAACATCAAGTTAGTCCCCATCTTCTTCCAGAGTGTCCTCCAGAAATGTCCAATGAATTTCGTATCCCTGTCCGATACTATACTTCTGGGTAAACCATGAAGTCTAACGATCTCCTTGAAGAACAAATTTGCGATATGAGTCACATCGTTGGTCTTCTGGCATGGGATAAAATTTTCCATTTTGGAAAACCTGTCAACACCAAAAATATCGAATCATGTCCTCTTTGCATCCTCGGTAATCCCAATACAAAATCCATGCTGCTTTCATCCCACGGCTTCTCGGGTATGGGTAACGATTGATAGAATCCCGCATTCTGCTTCCTGCCCTTTGAATGCTGGCAAATTCTGCACCTGTCAACAAAATTCATGACTTCTGACCACATCCCTGGCCAAAAGTAGGCTTCGCTCATATTTGCAAATGTATTTTCATGGCCAAAATGCCCTGCTAATCCACCACTGTGCTTCTCTTTTAGCAGATTCTCCCTCATGGAGAAATTTGGAATACATAACTGATTTCCCCTGAACAGCAGTCCATTTTGGATCATGTCATCTATCCATGGGCTTCTGTCTCTGAGAACTAGATTCTCAGCTACTTCATATGCCTCTGCAAAATCTGCATCACCTGCATACATGTCCCTAATATTTTCGAAACCCAATGTTTTGACTCGGAACTCCTGCAGCAACAAACACTTCCTGCTCAAAGAATCAACCACTTTGTTAGCAGTACCTGAAATGTGTTTAATTACAAATGTAAAATTCTGCATATACTCTACCCATTTAGCATGTTTCTGATTCAACTTCTCCTGTTGAGTCACAAATTGTAATGCATGATTATCACTATACAGAACAAATTCTTTCGGAATCAAGTAATGCCTCCACTTCTTCAGCACCTGTATGATAGCATAAAATTATTTATCATACGTGGAGTAATTCACCTTTGCCTCATCCATCTTCTCACTGAAATATGAAATTGGTCTGTCCTCCTGGCTCAAGACCACTCCTATGGCAAAGCCACTTGCGTCACATTTTACTTGGAACACCTTTGCAAAATCCGGCAACACCAAAACTGGTTGTTCTGTGATCTTCCACTTCAACAGATTGAAGCTCTTCTCTGCCTCTTCAGTCCAATGAAAATATTTATGTCTTTTCTTGACAGTATCCATCATTGTTGCGCTAATTCCACTGAAATTCCTGATGAATTTTCGGTAGAAACTAGCCAGTCCATGAAAACTTCTCACCTCGAAAATATTTTCCCGTGATGGCCAATTTTTAATCACCTCCACTTTACTTGGATCCATCTTCAATTCATTTGCCTATATGACAAACCCCAAGTAAATGAGTTCTGTCTTCATAAATGAATATTTCTTCATGTTGATCAACAACTTCTCTTGTTGTAGCTTCCTCATTACTGTAGCTAAATGCTTCAGATGTTCTTCTCTTGTTTTGCTGAAAATTAATATGTCAACTAAATAAACAATGACAAACTTACCAATGAATTCCTTCAACACTTCATTCATTGGCCTCATGAATGTACTTGGTGCATTCCTCAATCCAAACGGCATGACTAGCCATTCATACAACCCTTCGTTGGTTTTGAAGGTTGTCTTCCATTCATCGCCTTCCCTCATGCGAGTCTAATGGTATCCGCTTTTCAAATCAACCTTTGAAAAAAAATTTGCTCCACTTAAACAGTCCATCAAGTCATCCATCCGTGGCAATGGAAACCTGTACCTGATGGTTATCTTGTTAATGGCTCTGGAATCAGTGCACATTCTCCAACCTCCATCCTTCTTTGGACTCAGTACCGTTGGAACAACACACGGACTTAAACTTTCCCTGATCAATTCTTTATCCAATAGTTCCTGCACCTGCCTTTTAACTTCTTCGTTCTCCTGCGGCGTCAAACTGTACGCAGATTTGTTCGGAAAACTGGCTCCTGGTATGAGGTCTATGTGATGACTCACGCTCCTCATTGGCGGTAACGAATGAGGTAATTCGTCCACCACTATATCAATGAACTCTTCCAGCAGTTCCTGAATTTCTTCCGGCAAATCATCCACTCTTGTGCTGGTCAAAACAACTTTTGGTTTCCTGACCCCAAAGAATTGTGGATCTTCCTTCTACTTTACTTCTATCAGAAGTTCCTTCCCACTCATGAGAAGTACAGTATTTCTCAGTTCTGGTTTTACTTCTTTTTCTTTAATTGGAAGTAGCATATGTGTTCTTCCATTCTTCTCCAAAGTATACGTATTCATCTTCCCATCATGAATTATGTTCCTGTCATATTGCCATGGTCTGCCTAGCAATAAATGACATACATCCACAGGAATAACATCACATAAAATCCTATCATTATATCCTCCTATCTTGATGTCAACTAAGCATTGTTTGGTGACATTTACCTGATGTCCCTTCTGTAGCCATGAAACTTTGTATGGACTTGGGTGATCAGTTGTCTCCAGCTCTAGTTTCTCCACCATCTCGGTTGAAACGAGATTGTTTGTGCTTCCGCTATCCACAATAACCTTGCACTTCCTTTCTTTGGTCTTGCATGTGGTTCTGAAAAGTCGGTTTCTCTGAGTTGCGTCCTCCACCTCCTTCTCGGGTGTTAAGAGAACCTTACACATCATCAACGACCTTCCATTTTCTGCATCTTCTGCTTCAGTAGCTCGCCTCTGTGCCTCAGCAATGTGAGCTTCTCCTCCATCCTTCTTCCTGTCTGGATAGTCAACTACCTTGTGTCCATTCTTTCCACACGTGAAGTACGTGATGACTCCACCTCGGCCTCTTCCTCTACCTCTGGTACGAGGAAATGTGTTATTATCAGCGTATCCTCCGCTCTGTTCTATCTGTTGCCTTCGTTGTTCAGCGTGCTGGCCTCGTTGTGAACTTCCACCTCTTTCTATTCTCGTCTGAGGCTTTTTCCAGTCGCCATTAGATTTCTGAAACCTATCTTGGGAAACTGACTTACCTTTTGGCTGGCTCCTACCTCTGCCTCGCTTTGCTGACTTACGGCTTAACTTTTCCTCAGCTTTCAACGCCATCTGATACACATCCTCCACAGTTCTTATGGTTTTCATACTCATCTCATCCTGGATATCGTATCTTAAGCCATTCATGTACCTAGCAACTTTTTCATCATCGCTCTCCCGATGACCTGCTCTGATATTTAGCTTATAGAATTCCTCCGTATACTCTTTTACGATCATTAACTTCTGTCTCGGGTTCTGCATTCTCCTGAATAGTGTGATTTGATAATCCCTTGGGATGAACTTTGCCTTCATCTTCGCAATCATTCGATCCCAGCTTTTAATCTTTTGTTTTCTTTTGGAACGTCTATCTGCTTGAAGCTCGTCCCACCATAATGCTGCATGTCCCTTCAATCGTGTGACAGCATGCCTAACCTTTTTATCTTCTTCGATGTCTTCATAATTGAAGTAGGTATCAAGAGCTCTAATCCAATCCAATAGCTCTTCCACATCCAGACTCCCTTCATAAGTTGGAATGTCCATCTTTGTCTTCAAACTCATCCGAGTGATAGCCTTAATTAACTTCTCATTGGCGGCATCTTCAGTTGTAACTTCTCCTTCTTGTTCGGCTTCAAATTCGCCTTCGGAGTCACTTAGATCTCCAGCACTGGCTGTGCGTCTCTGCGTTGCTTCCATATCTTCTAATCTCACTCAGAGATCACGTATTTGCCTCTCCATATCTATATTTTGTGGTTGTCTTCATCTGCCTCTCTGGTTCCCACCATCCTCCAGATCGGGTGATTGTCTTTCTCTCCTCGGCGGCATGGTGAAATTTTCTTTTCTTCCCTGCTACAGAAAACAAAGAGATTTTCTGGCTCTGATACCACTCTGACGCAAATGCGCCACCCAGGACACATCCTCTCCCACCAGGACCTTCTCTTCCTTTAGCCCAAAGAGATGAAATTCTCTCCAAATCCCTTATCGGGACCTTCCAATACCCACAAGACTCTTCCGATGATTTCCTTTTACTCTATCGGGAAATCGGACCTCGCGGGATCGCGAGTCCTACAGACACAGACCCGGGTCTTTCAAATTTCTGAAAACCAATGTAGTTCAACGCCAAGGCTTCCTTGCCCTTATCGGGAAATTCCTCTCACCGATCCCCGACCCCCATGTCTCGGTCAACGCAGACTTTATCCCACTCTATCGTGACTCTCAGCTATCGGGAAATCGACACCTACGGTGTTGTGGGAACCTGCCTCCTCGATTCTCCGATTCCTGATCTGCGATGGCACTATCTATTAGGCCTCCCAGTCCATGTGACTGCAAAACCCGTTGTATCAGGGCTTCAGACTTTGGGAACACGAAGTGTATAGACTCTGCGCCCTCAGGATCCCTGATCCCCCGATCTTCGATGCCACCTGGCGTCGACCCACGACAAAGTTCGACCTTCCAACACCTGTCCTCCACTGCGGGCCTTAACCCTGCTGGGAAATCGCGTATCGGAATATCGTGATTCCTGGTGTCAATGTACACGGGACTTTCAATTCCCCGAACCCCGATGTGCGATGACACCTGTCCTCTATGTCACTGCTTCCTTCCACTCTGTCGGGTATCGCAAAATCACGATTTCTAGTGCGACGATTCCGTGGTATTCGGAAACCCCGAAATGCCGAACCCCGACTCTCCTTCAAATCCTTGGACACGCGTCCCTCAAATCGAACGGTTCCACTTGTGTCAGTAAATCACAGATCGTGATTCCTCCATGCTCGATTCTCTCGTCTCTAGAAATCCGAATTCTCCGGTGCCCGACTTCCTCGGATCTCCTGCCAAGTGTCCTGCCGAGATCAATGGCTAGGATTCTCCGTCGGTGTTTTGGGACTCGAGAGGTCTCGGACCTTTCCTCTTCCAAATATCCAATGCCTTCAATATCCCGATGACCTTACGGGACTTCAGCCCTTACACACCCAGATTAACCCTGGCGCAACTTTTGATAGATCCGACGGCTGCCGGGAGAATCACTTGCTGATCCAACAACTCAACGTACTCTAGGCTTAAACTCTTGGTATGGCCGTAACCACCCCGCTACTTCTGATGGATCTAACGGCTGACGAGACTTCCCCGAGCTTCTCCACAAGATCTCGACCGTCACTTCACCCTTCTTGAAGATTTCTTAACACAAACCCTCCAATGCGATCCTTCAATGGATTTTGAAAACTCTACCCCTCCTGAGCTTCTTCTAGCTTTTTTGATCTCTTAGAAAAGACATTTCTTTGTGCACACTCCTTGCGGCAACCCTGCCAACACTTCAAGTGCTCGACCTTCTTTTGACTCTATGCACGTCTGCAGCAGCAGTCCCCGATTTCCTTTCTCAGACTCTCGACTGAGAATTCTTCTTCAGCCTGCGCACTCCTTGCACGACTTCAGCAACCTAAATCCACTCCTGGGTGAATGAGAAAAAAAGTTAAACTACTAAGCCTTCATCAACACACTCCTTGCGGATGAATTCAACTGCATACCTTGCAGGAATCTCCTGGCTCAGACAGAGAAACAATTGAACCTCACTCTCTCTCCCTTTCAAACTTCAGGTTGAAACATGAAATCACATGCACCACATATACAAAGAAAATGCATAATAGAGAAAACATTCATAAGCACATAAACAATGTACACAGAAAACAACACCAACCATGAGTTTGAATCAGAACTTTCTTCTATTAATTCAACATCTGTACATGGGTGTTCTTCATACAATTCTCTGCATGCTCTTCTGTTCTTTCTCCTGAATAATGTTACAATTACAATGAGGGTGTCTATATCTGTTTTCCCTCCTTCCATAAAAAACTGTCTAATCTAGAAATAAAATCCTATCTACCTGCATTAATTAGATTAAATGCCTCCTATCTACTTCAGACAAGAGCATATGGCTCGAGGTCTGATACAATCTACAAAAGGCATTTTTCATAAATGCATCATTGAAGACTTGTGCTACAATCCCAAAGCACTTTCAAAAATTTGGGTTTGTTTATCCAGCTGATCTCCGCTTGATGTGCTGGCTCGCTTGATGAGTTGGTGATGCTCCTGCATCAGTGCACCAACAAGCCCTAACTACTGTCCCTTTCGGAAACACCTGCGAGGAAGATGTAGTCTCACCTGAAGTATCTATGAGGGGGTTGCAGGATAGAGATGTCTACAACTAGAAGGAATTCAAAGTGGATTCAAAGGAACCAACACACAACAATCTAGTATTCTTTAACCTCTTATAATATACTATGCAAGTTATATCTTAGATCTAACACATTATCATCATAGCAGCGTATTAAATGAGAAAGAACAGGGAATCAATCACACTCAACACAAGATACATGTGGTTCACCCTCTCTCTAGGGATACGTCCACAAAACTATTCTCTTATAATGTATTAACATGAAACATACAGTTCTTGTCTGTGCTCTTAGTTAGCATATCTTCTCTCTTCTCTTTGCTATCTCTTCCCTTCCTACGCATGCAGCTGCAGGGTTGATCTTCGCACCCAGGTGAAGATCTTACAATACAAAAGGATTTCATACCCAACACTTCTCTCTCTCTCTCAATATTACTCACTTAATCACACAATGAAAAAGACAACAACAATGATCATAACATCAACAACAACCCAAACCAAGTCCTTTAGACCTCTATTTATACATTACAATAGCTCACCGACATACTTAGGTCGAAAACTAGGTGTCAGAAAGCCTAGATACCAAAACCCTAGGTCAACTTGACCTGCGTTTTCAAGGCTTTGTCGGTCTGTCTTTCCTTCCTTCTCGCGCAGTTCTCCAAAGCATCCAATGGTGGCTTTCCCCACTTGCTAAGTTTTCCATGATCCTTCTTTCTTGTTGATCTGTTGTCCTCGATCTCCTCGTTCAACAACTTGCTTCCTTTTACTTTGCTCTGTCTTTTCTTCTCTTTTGCTCACTTCGACCCAGTAAAAGTCACTGTGTGTTTTGCGCAATTCACATTTTGCCTTTTCTTCCTTGATCTTCGCTTACTTTCATAACCAAGGGCCAACATGGCTGCAGAATTTGGACCTACAGTGGAGTGGAAAGCTAGTTCCACAGCAGATAGAAACAACATGGGAGATCAGATTGATCTGCCCATTCATTTGTGTGAAGTAGTGGAATCCCTCAAGGAGATGGTAGTGGCATAGTGCCAACACATCCAACAAGTCAAGTTGGAAACTGATGAAGAGGAGTTGTAGCATAGAAGACTACAAAGGAGGATCTAGCCAGTAGACCTGTTGGACAGAGTGATAGAAGATATAAGGAGGTTGATGCTATAAGCATCAAAGAAAAAAACCAGAATTAGAGAGATGATGATCAGGGGAGAGTTTGTAGTATCAGGACAACAACAACAAAGTATAGGAGTAGATGGACAACCCAAAATGATATTTGGGATCCTGGAGGATATCAACCTCAGCAGCAGGGTAGGCATGAGGAGGAGCTCATGATTTTTGTTAGTGTGGGAGTATGATGCAGGAGCATCACTCCACCTCAAAAATTGCGCCAGCACATCAAAAAGCCAGTGCATCAGTGCAAATGGAGGAACATGTTCCAAGGGAAGAGAGGCGCAAACCCTCTCATTTTGAACCCAAATTTGAAATATTTGATGTAATTAAATGGAATTAAATGTTGTAAGGATCAGGGAAATTTGAGCCATGTGCCTTTGTACCAGTTGCATGTGAATTTTTCTTTAATGGCTAAGACGTAGATAGGCTTACTTATGGTTCAGACTAGTTGTCCATTTATTGTAATTGAATGGAATTCAATGCGAGAAGGTAGCTGGAGGGAAGGCTCGAGGAGCCCCTCTTTTGTAAAATATCTTTATGTAATGATTGGTTAGTGTTATAAGTCATTGATGAGTGAGTCAAGAGAGATCAAGAGATGAGAGAAGAGAAAGTTTTGAATATGCTGTTGTAGTCCATCCTTTGTAAATATTTTTACAAAAACTTTCATAAATAATACAAAAGTAGTTTTTCCTGCATATGAGGTGTCTGTGTTTTTATGTGTGATGAGTGTTCATTTTATGAATGTTTCCTGTGTATATTTATGGATGCTGTAGATGTGCAAGTAGGCTACATTTGTAGGTTTATATAGACTTCTCTATATTTGTGAATTTCTTAGTGTTATGGGTTCTTAGGCTTGTGCAAGGAGTGCACACCAGAGTTAGAAAAAACTATGTGAAGCCAATGCAAGGAGTGCAATTCAAATGTCTTTCGAGTTCGGATAAGAGCATTCCAAGTGGGCACACCAGAAAAACCTCAACCATAGAAGAAGAGAAAATTGTGCAAGGATTGCACATCAGAGTTGTTGAACACTTTGGAGAAGACATACCATACTTATTGAATACTCTGAGGGATATGCAAGGAGTCCATTGAGCATGCACGATGAGTTCATGACAACTCTATTTCGAGTTTTCTGAAAAGGTTTCCAAGAGGCAACACAAGAAGTAAAAGATCAGGAGGATCAGTGCAATTATGCACATAGAGTGCAAGGAGTACGCAAGTGAACTTTTAAGAGTTCAGGTTTTAGGATGTGAAGTCATGCAAGGAGTGCACAAAACCAGCCCAGTGCTACAGTGTTGGTCAATATTAGGAGAACGAGTGAAGAAGTCCCTGGAGGGTACAAGAAATCATTTGGAGAGAAAAAAGAGTTGAGAACCTTAGATTTTTTAGCGAGTTCAATCTTAGGAAGGATAGTTCATTTCTACAGAGAAGACCCATGCAAGACGTGCACCGGGCCAACACTTGGAAAGTGTTGAAAAATTCCTAGGATGATAGAGCGCAAGTGTGTTCTAGGGCCTAAGTCACGTGAAGTGACAAATCTTAGGAGGAGTAGCATTTTTCGAAGAAAAAAAAAACAAGGCCAAGAAGACAGCCTTACAGGAGAAAGGTTCAAAGGATAAGCCTTTGAGATTATTAAGTTTGAAAAATCCTTCATCGGAAGGGAAAGTGCACTAGTAGAGAGGAGTAGATACAACAGACTTCAAATGGGTTGTTAGGATCAATATGGGTCGTTATATCAAAGACAAACCAGAAGGAGGAGCGTGCACAAAGGAGAATAGATCCCAAACGTTGAATCTAGGCATGAGCATCGACAATCATTTGATCCAGTTAAGTTGCATGAGTTTAAACCCTCTGCACCCTTTGAACTTCGTAAGTTTGGAGGTTTTTCAAATTTTGTGTTTTGGAGGAGACAGGATCCCCGAAGTCCTGGGATATGGAGTAAATTGGGGTTGTCAAATTGAAAAGCCACGTGACCACGAATCAAAGGTATCTAGAATATTGACAGTCTGGGGGAGCATAGGTGCAGGAAGGTTGAAGACTCCTGAAGTCTAAAGAGCGGAGTGCATCTGGGCCATCAGATGTAAAGGGACACATGGTGCTATATCTCGAAGTTTGGAGACTTGGTAGTCCAGAGGGATGGAGGTATAATTTGATCAAATTTGAAATCTCCCGAAGCCCCGAAGGCCGAAGTACAACGTAGTCGTTGGCACAGGAGGACGCATGTCAGAGGATATTTAGGTCCAGAGGTATAGTACTCTAGAGAAATCAAAGTGTAGTATCGAGGGAACTCTCGAAGCTCTGAAGATCCATAGTCCATCTCAACCATCCATTTGAGAGGGATGCATGTCATCGAAATGGAGGAGGTCCAGAAGTTCAACATTCTAGGGAATTAGAAGTGATTTGTAGTGGAGAGCTCCAAAGCCCCGGAGCCTGGATTCAACACCCACCATCGATTGACGTAGACATGTGGCATCAGATCATGAAGTCTGGAGACTTTAAGTCCCAAAAGAACTTGGGTAAGTGGATCTCAATCTCTCTAGAGTCTCGAAGTCTGCTATTGATCTGGGCCGTTGATTTTTCAGAGGGAATTTGGCAATGGATCCAGAAGTCCGACACTCCGACACTCAGGAGGAAACAAAGTGTAGATTTAGGAAGATACCTATAGTCCCGAAGGCCAGAGTTCATCATATTCATCCAGATGTGGGGACACATGGCAACAAATTGAGGAGTCCAGAGGTTTATCACTCCAGGCAAAATGTGGCATAATGCTTAGAAATTCTCTAAAGTTGGGGCGAAGAAGTATTGTGGGTCATTGAAATTAGCCAGGAGTAGGAACCGTCAATAGCTTTTGGTTATTCGGGACTTTTCCAATTCCTCAGTCTAAAATATTTGTAAGTGTTAAGTGTTGGAAAAACTGTTGAATCCTGAAGTGCGAAAAACACACGTAGGTCGTCAATCAGAAGGAGGAGTGCTAGTTGTCTGATTGACTTATTGGAAATATTCTGTCATTTCAACATCCGGAGATATGAAAGGTCATTTGTGTGCATGAACAAAAAAAATTTCGAAGGCCAAAAGAGAGGAACCTGAATTGTCGATCTGTGGAGCATGAGGTCTGTCAATCTATCACTTCAACATATTCATTGATTTGACGATTTTGAAGATTTGTGGAAAAGCATTGAGGAAAATTTGTCGAAGCCCAAATTGTGAAAGTTGAATAGAGTTGTCGATCTGGTGGTGGGATGGGAACCATCCGATATGTCTTTTTCCACGATTGAAACTTTTCTAGATCTATGTGTATTGGACATGGTTAGAAAATCACCGATATTGAATCCCCGTGGATATTCTGAGTGATCGATATCGGTTCCTGTTGAGGGACATTGATCTTGTTGCCTATTCATTTTCTAAAGTTCAAAATTTGTATGCATTCGAAGGAGTTGGGTGGAAAGAAAGGAAGATATCGTCAAATCTTGAAGCACCGAAATAGAGCGCATTTCTTAGCGTCTGGTCACATCCCAAGGTCATATGCAATTTTGGCGAGAGTGAAAAGGGATAGGGGCCCAAATTTCATTTCAAAGGCAAAGGGGATTAGTAAGAGATTGCAGGTTCATTCTTGGACCTGTACACGAAAAATTAAGGACTTGTGTTTGATAATGGGGGGCTCAGTAGGGCTCGAAGAGATGATTCGACTCTTGATTTGAACAATCATAGACTGGGAGGTCACACAGACGTTAGGAGAGGGTAGGGTCTAGATCAAGTGTTATCAGAGCCATAAAAAGGTTCTAGTCTGATACCAACAAGTGGTATCAGCGCGATAAAAAGGTTCTAGTATGATACCATCAAGTGGTATCGGAGCATGATATTGTCTACAAGTAAGGGGTGAGTGAGGAATGTTTTGGTCTGATACCAAAACTCGTATCAGATCCTAATTTTTTTTTACAGACAAGATGCAAGTGTGCAGCAGTAAATAGACATCCAAGAGGGCTACAACAGAAATCTAATGATTCTCTTAGTTGGAGAGCATGCGAAGTAGATAGCCAGGTGGGATGAAAGATAAGAACCATTTTCATTTTTTGATTTAGGAAGAGAAAATGGCTACTAAAGGCCATAAACAAGGTCAGAGAAAAGACTACCAACATGAGAGAAACATAGAGAGGGATAAAGAGCTCAAGGAGATATGAGAGGAGCTCGACATGATGATGTTGAAGATGTAGCAGGAAGCAAGAGCAATTTGGATATATGAATGCCCCTTGAAGCAAAAGGTAAGGTGGTATGTCTAGCAATTGGTTTCTAGGAGGTAGCACCAGGTATTGAGAAGGTTGTTGAGGCATGTTGAAAACCTCAGTGCCAAAGAGGAGGAAATGGTTTGATTTTGTGAGCCAAAGGTTGGAAGGAACCTCAGTGATGAGGAAGAGACATAAACTAAATATCTCATAAACTTCTAGGTGGGAAGAGGTGGTAATGGAGATTGCTAGGAGGGAAATGAGATGAGACTAGTCAAGTATCTCATAGACTTTTAGGAGGGAAGAGATGAAGGTTAAAATTTCCAAGAGGGCAATGAAGAGAGATCAAGAAGAGGTCTCATAGATCACTAGGAGGGTAGAAATGAACTTTCATATTTCTAGGTGGGAAATGAGAAGAGATTGGTGTAATATATCGTAGACTACCAAGAAGGTAGGTCATAAAACTTTGATCTCTAGGTGGGAAAGGACGAGGAGGTGACACTATATGAAACTCTCAAGAACTTAGAGGAGGACGATCAGAGGCACATTTTGATCATTGGAGGAATCAGTATATTCCTACCAAGGATATCAATAGAGGCCATTGCACATGTTGAAGGTGAGCAGAGGCGAGACAACCAAGCAAGACTTTCATAGGGGAGCATGAGTAGACATTTACATCTTCCCAGGATATGGAAGAAGAAGAAAAGCATACATTTCATATTCTCAGTCAATGGGATAAGGAGCTAAGGATGCTAGAGGATTGGTTAGGAAATCCAAGAACAAAAGAATATTGCCAGAGCGATGCAGTTATGAAGAGTGGAAAAAAATCCCATCTTGAGGAGCAGCTGGATGAAGTTGCACTTGTACCAACACAAGAAGAGAAACTGACATAAACATAACTCTCAGGGGAGATGGCTGAGCAGAAGCTCAGTAGCATGGCTGTAGAATTTGGGCCTACATTGGAGTGGAAAGCCAGTGTCATAGGAGATAGAACCAACATGGGAGATCAGATTGATCTACCCATTGATTTTTGTGAAGGAGTGGAATCCCTGGTGGAAATGGTAGTGGCATAGTGATAACACATCCAACAAGTCAAGTTGGAAACTGGTGAAGAGGAGTTGCAGCATAGCATACTACAAAGGAGGAGCCAGCCAGTAGACCGACAAGACAGAGTGATAGAATATGTAAGGAGGTTGATGCTGGAATTATAAGAGAAGGATACTAATAGTAGAGAGAGGTTGTTCAGAGGAGAGTCTAGAGTAGTAGAACAACAACAACAAAGTAGAGGAGCAGGTTAACAAATCCAGAATGAACTTTGGGATCCTGGAGTATCTCAACCTCAGCAACAGGGTATCCATGAGCATGAGTTCATGATTTTTTTCAGCGTAGGAGTATGATGCAGGAGCATCGCTCCACCTCAAAAAATGCACGAGCACATCAACAAGCCAGTGCATTAACGCACGTGGAGGAATGGTTCCAAGGGAACAGAGACACAAATCCTCTCATTTTGAACCAAAATTTAAATTTTTTTACGTAATTAAATGGAATTAAATGTTGAAAGGATCAGGGAAATCCAAGCCATGTGCCTTTGTACAGGGTGCATGCAAAGTCTCCTTTAATGACTGACATGTAGATACGCTTACTTCTAGTTTGGACTAGTTGTCCATTGATTGTAATTGAATGGAATTCAATGTGAGTAGGTAGATGGAGGGAAGGCTCGAGGAGCCTCTCCTTTCTAAAAGATCATCTTGTAACGATTTGTTAGTGTTATAAGTTGTTGATGAGAGAGTCGAGAGAGATCAAGAGAGGAGAGAAAATTTTGAAGACTCTGTTGCAGTCCAACCTTTGCAAATATTTGTACAGAAACATTCAGATATAATACGAAAGAA
The DNA here is from genome assembly GCA_010110895.2 of Picea sitchensis. NCBI lineage: Eukaryota > Viridiplantae > Streptophyta > Pinopsida > Pinales > Pinaceae > Picea > Picea sitchensis. Next base: position 37,612 of record SNQJ01S0069596.1, on the reverse strand, counting down.
GTTTTTCCTTCATATGATGTGTTTGTGTTTTTATGTGTGATGAATGCTCATTTTCTGAATGTTTCCTGTGTTTATTTATGGATGTTGTAGATGCACAAGTAGGATACATTTGTAGATTTATATAGAATTCTCTATCTTTTTGAATTTCTTAGTGTTCTAGGTTTTTAGGCTTGTTCAAGGAGTGCACACCAGAGATAGAGAAAACTACGTGAATCCAGTGCAATGAGTTCACTTGAAATCTCTTTCAAGTTCAGAGAAGACAGTTCCAGGTGGGCACACCATAACAATCTAAACCTCATAAGAAGGGAAAATTGTGCAAGGATTGCACATAAGAGTTGTTGAACACACTGAAGAAGACATACCAGAGTTATTGAATACTTTGAGGGATGTGCAAGGATTCCATTGAGCATGCACAAGGAGTGTGCGAGAAATCTATTTTGAGTTCTATGAAAAGGTTTCCCAGAAGAAACAAAATAAGGAAAAGATCAGGTGGAGCAATTCAATTATGCACAGAGAGCACAAGGAGTGCAAAAATGAACTTTTAAGAGTTCAGGTTTCAAGAGGTGAAGTCGTACAAGGAGTGCACAAAACAAACCCACTGCTACAGTGCTGGTCAAGCTCAGAAGAATGAGCGAAGAAGTTCCAGGAGGGTACAAGAAATCATTTGGAGAGAAAAAAGGGTCGAGACCCTTAGAATTTTGAATGAGTTCAAGCTTAGGAAGGATAGTTCATTTGTGAAGAGAAAACCCATGTAAGACGTGCTTCAAAATTCACCGAATCTAGAGTGTCGAAGCATTGTAGGTTGTTAAACTTAGAGGGGAAGAGGAACTGTCGATACCTTTCGGTGGTTTGGGACTTTTCCAATTCAGAATTCCATAGGATTTGAAAGTGTTAAGTGTTGTAAAAACTGTTGATGCCTGAAGTATGAAGCACACATGTAGGTTGTCGATGAGAAGGAGGAGTGTCATTTGTCTGATTGACTTATTGGAAATATTTTGTCATTTCAACGTCAAGAGATATGAATGGTCGTTTGTGTGCATGAACAAAATAAATCATTGAAGGCTTAAACATACAAACCTAAACCAGCGATCTGCGGAGCATGAGATCCATCGATCTATCACTTGGGTGTATTATTGGATTCGACGATTTTGAAGATTTGTGGAAAAGCATTGAGGAAAAGTCGTTGAATCCCAAATTGCGAAAGAGGCATAGAGTCGTCGAACTAGTGGTGGAATGGGAACCATCTGATCTCTCTTTTCGGTGATCAACACTTTGTTGGTGCTATGTGTATTGGATACGGTTAGAAAATCCTTGAAGCCGAATCCCTGTGGAGAGTCTAAGTCATCTGTTTGGTGCCTGTTGAGGGTCATTGATCTTGTTGCCTATTGATTTTCAGTAGTTCACAAATTTTGTACATTTGAAGGAGTTGAGAGGAAATAAAGGCAGATATTTTCGAAGCCCGAAGCACTGAAATAGCACACAATTCTTAGCGCATGGTCATAGCCCAGGGTTGTATCCAATTTCCACGAGAGTGAAAAGAGATAGGGGCTCAGCAGGGCCTGAAGAGTCGATTTAGCTTTTGATTTGAACAATCCTAGACCAGGAGGTGGCGTAGACCCTAGGAGAGGGTGGAGTTTACATCATTGGGTTTACAAGTGTTATTTGTTTTTGAAGTGACAATAGGTAATGGTATGGGTGATTACGGTGAGTGGGTTGAGAGCTTAAGCGTGATAATAATTAATATCATTGGTAATTAGAGCTTAGTGGTTAGGTTTTATTTTTCCTAATTGTTGTGTGTTGTGTGTTAATGTTGTAGTGGTTATAAGGGTTTGTAGTTATTGTAGTGAAGGGTTATAACTTATAATACTTAGTGATTATAGGGTTTAAGAGAGGTTAATAGTGGAGGGAAATAATTATTAAAGGGGATATGCTTTAAATGACTTAGGAATTAAATACCTTAAGGGTTATAGGGACTATGGTTTATACCACTAAAGATTGGAAATTATAAGAGTTAATAATTAAATGGAGAGGGTGTTGTTCCTGAGTTTGTACTTTAAGGCTCTAAAGTATATCGTCAAGGCATCCAAAAAGACAACGATAATTAGTAGGTAAAAAGACTAGTTTAATGGAAAGCGAGATCACAGTTGGTTCCTTAACTGTCTTTGTCTAGCTTCCCATTGTTCATGGATGCTAATATCCCTTTCGATTGCAACGCATGAATGTTCAAGTTATACCCGTGTATTTGTTGTTTGTAAGATGGTATTGAATAGGTTTAACACAATTCTCGTCTGATCTGATAGACCGGGTTCTATATTAGGTTGTCTGGTAACTGGAACAGTCATGAAAGAAAAGGGTTTCCTTTTGCTTTAAGTCAAATTTTTTTTTCAAGGGTTGCTGATTTCTGGTTTGAATTAATAAGAACAAAACTACCAAATTATGGATTAATAGTATAACAGAAATGAAGGCCTTTTCTAGTATCTTAGTCAAATTTAAAAGAGATAGTGCATGGAATGAAGAAATAATAAGAAACATGTAGTTGTATAACAAAAATGAGGCATCAATTTAAGAGGAATCTCATTTTATACTAATATAAGAAAGAAGGATGAAAACTTCAAAGAAGTATATAATTTCAGAGTTCTAAAATGTTCATAGGTCTTATATCCACTGACAGTTGATACAAAGGAAAAACTGCAAACAGTTAAATAATCTAAATGTTTAATCATCACAATAGAAGTTACATCATGAAAGCATTTAACGAAGGTATGAAATAAGAGATGAAATGACAGAGAAACACATAACTTAGGCTTGACAAGATCTGTAATCTTCAATCTATATTGTATTAATTCTAGAAAAATGAAAATTTCTCTTTACAATCCCCTCTAGTAAAAAGCCCTCTCTGAGTCTTGAAAAATTCTATTTATACAAAATTACTAATCTTAAGAAGGTTGGTGATTTCCTAGATCTTAGTGACTAACTATTTGTTAAAAATAGATCATAAACTGTTTGCATGATATTCTCCATTTCTCTGTTTTCTTGGAAGTAAAGATCTTCCAAATGATACTTTTATTTTGTTGATGGCTCTCCTTCTTTTGATCCAATACATTCAATGCATCTTTCCAGGAACCGTGTAAAATTTCTGGGGGGTTTTGGAAGGTCTTTTGCTTCAAGTACATAAACCTTTTTCTATATCTTGGAAAGACGGTCTTCAACTCCTTTATCTACAAAATTTATTGACTGCAATTTTAAGTTGGGCTCAACTAACAACGTGTCTATTAGGGTGACATCCATTTCTCTTAGCTGTGAAATTTTTGTTTGAATTTGATGCAGGAGCATCACCCTTGTCAAGCGAGCCAGCGCAGAAGACAATGAACAGTTGGACAAGCCTAGCCAAAACTTTTGAATTTTCATTAAAATGATGTGCCAATGTATAAATGAAGCCATTTATGAAAAAGCGCCTTTTGTATATTGTATTGGACATTGAGCGATATGCTCTCATCCTTAGTAGATAGGAGGAATTTAATCTAGTTAATGCAGGTAGATAGAATTTATTTCCAGATTAGACAGTTTTAGAGCACAGGAGGGAAAACGGATATAGACACCCTCATTGTACATTGTAACATAAGCCAACAGGAAATAGAGAGCCAGCATAATTCAGAAGAGGAAGAGCATAAGAGAATAGCAGAGAGCTGTAGAAGAACATCCATGTACAGATCTGGAATTAATAGAAGGAATTGATTCAGATTCATGGTTTTTATGTTTATCTCTCTATGTGTGTTGATGATATGCTCATGAATGTTTTTTTTTCCTATTATGCATTTGCTTGATATGATGTGCATATGATTTCATGGTTGAGTTTGAGATCTGAAGGAAGGGAGGAATGAGTTTCAATTGTTTCTCTATCTAAGTGAGGATTCCTACAAGGTGTGCAGTTGAAAACATCCGCAAGGAGTGCGTTGATGGAGGCTCAGGTAGTTTGAATCTTGTTCTCATTCACCCAGAAGTGAATGTGGGTTGCTGGAGTTGTGCAAGGAGTGCGCAGGAAGAAAGGAAGAGTCTCAGTCGTGAATCTGAGCAGGAGCTTTGGAGGGCTACTGCTGCAGGTGTGCACAGAGTCAAGGAAAGCTGAACACTTGAAGTGTTCGCAGGTTGCCATAAGGAGTGCATGCAAGAGATCTCCTTTCCTAAGAGATTGTGGAAGATGAAGAAAGATCAGGAAGAGAAAAGCCTTCAAATATGTTGAAGGGTTGCACATGAGGTTTCTTGTCAAGAAATCCTTAAGGGGGAAGAAATTGACGGTCAGAATTCGTGGAGGGGATTCGCAAAAGACCGCCAGCCGTCAGATCCGATGAAAACTGCACCAGGTTTAATCCCCATTGGAGTCATCAAGATATTTGGGTCATCGGGGTTTATAAGGTGAGAGAATTGAAACCTTGTCGGTTTCAAAATTCTGGAAGAAATCCTAGCCGTTGATTTCAGCAGGACATGCGTCAAGAAGCTGGAGAGGAGTCGAGGTTCGACACATCACGAACTCCGGAGACATAGAACTTGTTGCATCAGGAATCATGATTTCACGATGTCTGAAATGGCGATGGGGAGATAGTGACGTGGAAGGGACAGTTCTCACGTGCATCGGGGATCGGCCTGTCGGGGTTAGAGTGAACAAGGGAATTATTACAGGAGGAGTCTCGAAACTCTAAAACGTGACGAGCACACAGTCACAGCATTTGAGTGGAGAACAGGTGTCACCCCATATCAGGGTTTGGGACATAGAGGTTTCTGGGAACAAGTGCAATGGGAATCGCGATATTGCGATATGCGATTTCCCGATTGTGACAGGATTGTGGGCCATAGGCGATAGCACTAAGGGATAGGTGTTGAAAGGTCAAACCCTCGAAGGGGTCAATGGCAAGGTGTGTCGGGGGTCAGAGGATTGGGGATCCTAAGGACGTGGGGTCTATACACTTCGCTCTTGCGAAGTCCAAAGCCCCGATAGTGGAGATGATTGTGGTCATATGGACCGGGAGGTCTAGACGAGAGGCATCATCATAGATCGGGAGTCAGGGATCTGTGAGGTAAGTTGTCTACGACAATGCAGGTGCTAAATTTCTGACGGCAGAGATTCCCGATAGGAACAGAAAGGCGTTGGTCCTAAACCACATCGGGTTTCAGGGAATTGAAAGACCCAAATCTGTGACTGTAGGACTCGCGATATTGCGAAGTCCGATTTCTCGATTTGGATAGGGAGATCATAGAAAGAATTTATGTGGGTGTTGAAAGTACCGATAAGGGATTTGAAGATATTTTTCAGTTCTTCGGGCCAAGAGGGGAGAAGGTCCTATGAGCAGTGTACCTGAGGGTGCGGTTGCATCAGAGTGGTATCAGAGCAAGAAAATTTATTTTCTTTCTGTAGCAGAGAAGGAAATTTCACCATGCCGCCAAGGAGAGATAGACAATCACCTGATCCAGAGGATAGGGAAAACCAGAGAAGAAGGGGCAGGCAGATGACAGATCCAGCCATGGAGAGATAGATACGAGATCTCTGAGTGAGACTTGAAGACATTGAGACAGTGCAAAGACGCACAACCAGTGCAGGGGATCTTAGTGATTCCGAGAGTGAAGTTGAAGCTGAACATGGGGAAGAAGTTGCAACCAAGGATGTAGCCAATGAGCGATTAATTAAAGATATTGCACGGATGAGTTCAAAAACAAAGATGGACTTTCCAGTTTATGAAGGAAATCTGGATGCAGAAGAGCTTCTAGACTGGATTAGAGATCTGGACACTTACTTTGATTATGAGGATGTCAAAGAAGATAAGAAAGTTAGACATGTTGTCACGAGATTGAAGGGACACACAACATTATGGTGGAATGAGCTACAAGCAGATAGACGCTGCAAGGGAAAGAATAAAATTAAAATATGGGATCGAATGATTGCAAAGATGAAGGCAAAGTTCATCACGAGAGATTATCAAATCACTTTGTTCAGGAGGATGCATAACCTGAGACATAAGTTGATGATGGTAAAAGAATACACGAAGGAATTCTACTGATTGAATATCAGAGCAGATCATCGGGAGAGAGATGATGAGAAAGTTGCCAGGTATATGAATGGCCTGAGATACGATATCCAGGACAAGATGAGTATGACAACCATCCAAACGGTGGAGGATATGTATCAAATGGCTTTGAAAGCTGAAGAGAAGCTGAGACGTAAGTAAGGACAGCGAGGTTGAGGCAGGAGTCAGCCCAAGGGTAAATCAGTTGCCCAAGATAGATTCCAGAAATCCAAGGACGACTAGAAGAAGCCTCAGACTAGGACCAAAAGAGGTGGAAGTTCTCAATGATGCCAACATGCTGAACAGTGAGGGAAGCATACAGAACAAAGTGGAGGATACACAGATAATAACATGTTTCCTCGTACCAGAGGTAGAGGAAGAGGAAGAGGTGGAGTAATCACATGCTTCACGTGTGGGAAAAATGGGCACAAGTCCTTTGACTGTCCAGACAAAAATAAGGATGGAGGAGAAGCTCACATCACCGAGGTGCAGAGACGGGATGTTGAAGCAGAAGACACAGAGGATGGAAGGTCATTAATGATGCATAAGGTTCTCTTAACGCCCGAGAAAGAGGTGGAGGACTCAGCTCAAAGAAACCAACTTTTCAGAACTGCTTGCAAGACCAAAGATAGGGTATGGAAGGTTATAGTTGACAGTGGTATCATAGATAATCTCGTTTCAACTGAGATAGTGGAGAAACTGGAGCTGGAGACAATTGATCATTTGAGCCCATACAAAGTTTCATGGCTATAGAAGGGACATTAGGTAAATGTCACTAAACAATGTTTAGTTGAATTCAAAATAGGAGGGTATAATGATAAAATACTCTGTGATGTTATTCCTATGGATGTCTGTCATTTATTTTTGGGCAGACCATGGCAATATGACAGGAACATAGTTCATGATGGGAAGATGAATACGTATACTCTAGAGAAGAATGGGAGGACACATATGTTACTTCCAATTAAAGATAAAGAGGTAAAACCAGAAGTGAGAAATACTGTACTTCTCATGAGTGGGAAGGAGCTTCTTACATAGGTGAAGAAGAAGGAAGATCAACAATTCTTTGTGGTCAGGAAACTGAAAGTTGTTTTGACCAGCATAAGAGTGGACTATTTGCCAAGAGAAATTCAGGAACTCTTGGAAGAGTTCGATGACATCGTGGTAGACGAATTACCTCATTCGTTGCCACCGATGAGGAGTGTAAGTCATCATATAGACCTGATACCAGGAGCTAGTTTTCTGAACAAAGCCGCGTACAGATTAACGCCGCAGGAAAATGAAGAGGTTAAGAAGGAGGTCCAAGAATTATTGGACAAAGGATTGGTCAGGGAAAATTTGAGCCCGTGTGTCATTCCGATGGTACTTAGTCCAAAGAAAGATTGAGGTTGGAGAATGTGCACCGATTCTAGAGCCATCAACAAGATAACCATCAGGTACAGGTTTCCATTGCCACGGATGGACGACTTGATGGACTGTTTAAGTGGAGCCAATTTTTTTTCAAAGGTTGATCTGAAAAGTGGATATCATTATATTTTCATGAGGGAAGGCGATGAGTGGAAGACGGCCTTCAAAACCAATGAAGGGCTGCACGAATGGCTAGTCATGATGTTTGGCTTGACGAATGCGCCAAGTACCTTTATGAGGTTAATGAATAAAGTGTTGAGGGAATTCATCGGAAAATTTGTCATTGTTTATCTGGATGACATATTGATTTTCAGCAAAATGAAAGAAGAACATCTGAAGCATTTAGCTGCAGTGATGAAGAAGCTACAGTAGGAGAAGTTGTTGATTAACATGAGGAAATCTTCATTTATGAAGACATAACTCATTTACTTGGGATTTTTCATATCGGCGAACGAGTTGAAGATGGATCCAGATAAGGTGGAGGTAATTACAAATTGGCCATCACCGAGAAATATTTTTGAGGTGAGGAGTTTTCATGGACTAGCTAGTTTCTACCGGAAGTTCATCAGGAATTTCAGTGGGATTAGTGCAGTGATGATGGACACAGTCAAGAAAAGACATAAATATTTTCATTGGACTGAAGAGGCAGAGAAAAGTTTCAAATTGTTGAAACGGAAAATTACAGAACAACCGGTTTTGGTGTTGCCGGATTTTAAAAAGATGTTCCAGGTGAAATGTGATGCGAGTGGGTTTGCCATAGGAGAGGTCTTGAGTCAGGAGGACAGACCAATTGCATATTTCAGTGAAAAGCTGAATGAGGCAAAAGAGAAATACTTCACATATGATAAGGAATTGTATGACATCATACAGGCATTGAAGAAATGGAGGCACTATCTAATTCCAAGGGAATTTGTTTTATTTAGTGATAACCATGCATTGCAGTATGTAACTCAATAGGAGAAGTTGAATCAAAGGCATGTTAAGTGGGTCGAATACATGCAAAATTTTACATTTGTAATTAAGCATATTTCGGGTACTGCTAACAAAGTGGCTGATTCTTTGAGCAGGAAATGTTTGCTGATGCAGGAATTCAAGGTCAGGACGTTAGGCTTTGATGATATTAAAGATATGTATGCAGCCGATCAGGATTTCAGAGAAGCATATGGAGCAGCTGAGAACCCAGTTCTCAGAGACAGAAGCTAGTGGATAGAGTATGTGATCCAAGACGAATTGTTGTTCAAAGGAAATCAATTGTGTATTATGAATTACTCCGTGAGGGAGAATCTGTTAAAAGAAAAACACAGCGGAGGCTTGGCAGGGCATTTTGGCCACGACAAGACATTTGCAAAGTTGAGCGAATCATACTTTTGGCCAGGGATGAGGTCAGAAGTCAAGAGGTTTGTAAACAGGTGAATAATTTTCCAGCATTCGAAAGGCAGGAAGCAGAATGCGGGATTCTATCAGCCATTGCCCATAGCAGAAAGACCATGGAATGCGATTAGCATGGATTTTGTATTGGGGTTGCCAAAGACACAAAGGGGTGTTGATTCAATCTTTGTGGTAGTGGATAGGTTTTCCAAGATGGCACATTTTATCCCATGCCAGAAAACCAGCGATGCGACTCACATCACAAATCTGTTCTTCAAAGAGGTCATTCGACTTCATGGTTTTCTGAAAAGCATAGTTTCGGACAGGGACACTAAATTCATAGGGAATTTTTGGAGGACCTTATGGAAGAAGCTAGGGACTAACTTGATGTTTAGTTTATCTTATCATCCTCAGATGGATGTACAAACAAAAGTGGTGAACATAAGTTTGGGAGACTTGTTGAGAAGCTTGGTGACCGAGCACCACAGCCAGTGGGATAGTATATTGCCACAAGCAGAGTTCGCATACAATGATTCAGTGAATAGGAGCACATGCCAAAGCCCATTTCAGGTTGTCTATGGCATGTAGCCGAGAGGAGTTTCTGAGTTGAGGGATTTGGAACAGACTGCTACTAGCAACGCTAGTGCAGAAGAATTTGCTGAAGCGATGAAGGAACTTCACAGCCAGGTGAAGGAGCAACTGCTAAAATCAAGCCAGGAGTACAAGCGCATAGTAGATCAACATCGGAGACAACTTCAGTTTGAATTTGGTGATCTAGTTCTTGCACATTTGAGGAAAGAAAGGTTCCTGAGAGGAACATATAATAAACTAAAGATGAAGAAAATCGGGCCATGTAAGGTCTTAAAGAAATTGGGGGAAAATGCTTATGAAATTGAGTTACCAAATGGGATCGGAATATGTCCGATATTTAATGTTTCATATTTATATCCCTATAAAGCTGATGAAGCAGGAGCAGCAAGTGATGAGGAGTTAGAGGTTCAGTGGCAGAAGCAGATGTTGACTGCAGAGAAGCTGCAGATGGAGCGTATACTCGACAAGAAGGTGAGCAAAAGGACCAGGCGAAAATAATACTATGAGTATCTGTTCAAATGGAAGGGCCATCCAGTGGAAGATGCCAGCTGGGAGGATGAAGCAAAGATTCATAGGTATGGACATACCATGCAGGAGCTCATGGAAAGGAGCCCATGAATTGTTTTTCAAGCGAGGGAGTATGATGCAGGAGCATCGCCCACGTCAAGCGAGCCAGCGCAGAAGACAATGAAAAGCTAGACAAGCCCAACCAGAACTTTTCAATTTTCATTAAAATGATGTGCCAATGTATAAATGAAGCCATTTATGAAAAAGTGCCTTTTGTATATTGTATTGGACCTTGAGCGATACGCTCTCGTCCTTAGTAGATAGGAGGCATTTAATCTAGTTAATGCAGGTAGATAGAATTTATTTCCAGATTAGACAGTTTTAGAGCACAGGAGGGAAAACGGATATAGACACCCTCATTGTACATTGTAACATAAGCCAACAGGAACTAGAGAGCCAACATAATTCAGAAGAGGAAGAGCATAGGAGAATAATAGAGAGTTGTAGAAGAACATCCATGTACAGATCTGGAATTAATAGAAGGAATTAATTCAGATTCATGGTTTTTATGTTTCTGTCTCTGTGTGTGTTGATGATATGCTCATGAATGCTTGTTTTCCTGTTATGCATTTGCTTGATATGCTGTGCATATGATTTCAAGGTTGAGTTTGAGATCTGAAGGAAGGGAGGAATGAGTTTCAATTGTTTCTCTATCTGAGTGAGGATTCCTGCAAGGTGTGCAGTCAAAAACATCCACAAGGAGTGCGTTGATGGAGGCTCAGGTAGTTTGACTCTTGTTCTCATTCACCCAGAAGTGAAAGTGGGTTGTTGGAGCTGTGCAAGGAGTGCACAGGCAGAAAGGAAGAGTCTTAGTCGTGAATCTGAGCAGGAGCTTTGGAGGGCTGCTGCTGCAGGCGTGCGCAAAGTCAAGGAAAGCTGAACACTTGAAGTGTTTGTAGGTTTCCATAAGGAGTGCATGCAAGAGATCTCCTTTCCTAAGAGATTGCGGAAGCTGAAGAAATCTCGGGAAGATAAAAGCCTTCAAATCTGTTGAAGGGTTGCAAAGGGGGTTTCCTGTCAAGAAATCCTTAAGGGGAAAGAAATTGATGGTCAGAATTCATGGAGGGGATTCGCAAAAGACCGCCAGCCGTCAGATCCGACGAAAACTACACCGGGTTTAAGCCCCATTGGAGTCATCGGGATATTTGGGTCATCGGGGTTTATAAGGCGAGAGAATTGAAACTTTTTGGGTTTCAAAATTCTGGAAGAAATCCTAGCCATTGATTTCGGTAGGACACGCATCAAGAAGCTGGAGAGGAGTCGGGGTTTGGCACATCGCGAACTCCGGAGAAATAGAACTTGTTGCATCAGGAATCGTGATTTCGCGATGTCTGAAATGGCGACGGGGAGATAGTGATGTGGAAGGGCCAGTTCTCACGTGCATCGGGGATCGACGTGTCAGGGTTCCTTTGAACAAGGGAAATATTACAAGAGGAGTCTCGAAACTTCGAAACGCGACGACCACACAGTCACAACATTTGAGTGGAGAATAGGTGTCACCCCATATCGGGGTTCGAGACATAGAAGGTTCCGGGTATAAGTGCAACGGGAATCGCGATACGCAATTTCCCGATCGTGACAAGATTATGGGCCACAGGCACTAGCACTAAGGGATAGGTGTTGAAAGTTCAAACCCTTGAAAGGGTCAATGCCAAGGTGTGTTGGGGGTCGGAGGATCGGGGATCTTGAGGACGCGGGGTCTATACACTTCACTCTCCCGAAGTCCAAAGCCCCGATAGCGGAGAAGATTGTCGTCATATGGACCAGGAGGTCTAGACGAGAGGCATCATCGTAGATCAGGAGTCGGGGATCTATGAGGTAAGTTTTCTACGACAACGTAGGTGCCAAATTTCCGACGGCATAGATTCCCAATAGGAACGGGAAGGCGTTGGTATTGAACCACATCAGGTTTCGGGGAATTGAAAGACCCAAATCCGTGACTGTAGGACTGGCGATATCGCGAAGTCCGATTTCCCAATTTGGATAGGGAGATCATAGAAATAATTTATGTGGGTGTTGAAAGTCCCTATAAGGGATTTGAAGAGCTTTTTCAGTTCTTCGGGCCAAGAGAGGAGAAGGTCCTGTGAGCAACGTACCTGAGGGTGCGGTTACGTCAGAATTTCAGTCAAATTTTCTTTGAAATATAATTGATGTCTTATGATATTTATCTATCCCAGGAGTCCTGTACAATTTCCTTTCCCAATGTTCAATGATGCTTTGTCTAAAATATCAAAGACTTCTTCGCAATCATCTCTGATTTCCTTGATTACTCTTTTGTTTTCGGTTATGTTGGTTTCTCATAGATTCAACATGATGTCGCCTTTGATCTTCTCTACGACTAACATTTTTGTAACTTTGGATGTCTCTTCATTTGCCGAATATATGATTTCCTTTGGAAGAGTAACCCTTGCTGCTTTGGCTTCTTTTTCCTTCAGGCTAATATTATCGAAGGCATTGTCTACTTCTTGGAAGTAACTATGAATAATATCTATTTTGGAAATCAATTTTTGTTGTTCCACTTCTATTTTTGAATATACTTCAAGTGACTGGGACTGGAAGGCTTTTTGATCTATGACCTAACCTTCCATCGAATTTAACCTAGACTGTAATTGTTCTGCATGCTCCTTTTGCTGAGGAACCTATACCCGACTTGCTTGTATCTTCTGGTTCATTTCGTTTAGGCTTGTTTTGAGTCATTGAAATTATAACCTTTCGGCAACCCTAGTTTGATCCAATATTTTACTCACCTCTTCTATGATTTTCTCCACAACATTCTTTAACTGATCTTGTAATTGAGCTATCATGTTATCACTCTTCTTTATCCTTGTTCTCATGTTTCCCATGGAAAAAAAGTTTGTTGTTTCCATGGCTTCCATGGAACCAGATATCGCTGTAGCGAAATCCTCCTCCTCTAAATTATGTCCATCTATCAAGACTTTATGATTTTTAACCCTATTCCTCTCCTTCTTATGCATCTCTTGTTTCAGAACAAATTTCCTTTTTCTACTAAAATAATAATCAGAAGGAGGAATCCCATCTATGGGGATAGAGTTGAGGTCGTCAACAAATAGAGCTCCTTTCTGTGAGAATCCAATAGCAGACTGTAAGGGGGTTAGGGAAGCTATAGGACTTTCTAGCTCTGTAGATCCTTTCCCTCGTATTACCTTAGGTGTATTGACATCAATACCAGGTGTCAAAAGGGGGTTAAGCTTACTAGACTTGGGTGGTCTCCCAGACCTTTTCTCTACTTCGGTCTCTGCCCTTTTTTTCTGTAAGGTCTCTTTGATTGGAGGGGGCCTTTCAATATCCTATGGGATTTTTTTGGGATTACCCTTCTTCTGTGATTTCTGTTTGAATCCTGGGGGGACACTTTCTTGCACTTGGGAGAGGATGATTTCTTCTCCTTGCAGTACTTGGGGTAGACCGCTCCGTCTATGTTTCTGAAAGGTTAGAAATCTAGTTTGCAGGTCAGATGACAGTGTCTGTACTTGTTCCAACATGTCTTTATAAGTTTTAGTCCCATTGAACATGTCATCCCAAGGGGACTCCTCATGTTGATATGCTTTCATATTGCAATGCATTAATTATTTGTTCACTAGTTGATAAGGGTCATGCCTTTTGTACTCAATATTTAACAATTTTACTTCTTCAAGCACTTATGCTTCCACCTTGGAATGGCCTAAATTTTTGATGCAGGAGCATCGCCAGCACAGCAAGCGAGCCAACGCAGAAGCGGAAACTAGCTGGATAAGCCAGCGCAAATTTTGAAAATGCTTTGGGATTGTTGCGCAGATTTTCAAATGACTCATTTAAGATGAGGTGCACTTGTACATTGTAAGGGGACCTTGAGCAGATAGCTCTCGTCCTTAGGTAGATAGTCGGCATTTAAAAGATTTAATGCAGTTAGATAGGAATTTAATTCTAGATTTGATAGCTTAGAGTCCAAGAGGGAAAACGGATATAGACACCTTCCTTGGTACATTGTAACATTAGCCTGAGCCTGAGCATAGAGAGAAGATTCAGGAAGAGAAGAGCATGCAGAGAATTGTATGAAGAACACCCATGTATAGGCATTTAAATTAATAGAAGAAAGATTTGATTCAAATTCATGGGTTGTGTTGTTTCTCTGTGTATTGATGTTATGCTCATGAATGTTTGCTTCCTATCATACATTTGCTTTCATATGATGTGTATGTGATTTCATGATGTAATTGAAGTCTGAGAGGGAGATGGAATGAGTTTCAATTGTTTCTCTATTTGAGCCAGAGAATTCCTGCAAGGAGTGCAGTCGAATCGTCCGCAAGGAGTGCGTTGACAGAAGGGCTCAATTAGAGGTAGCTTTTGTTCTCATTTCCCCAAAGGTGCAGTTAGGCATAGTTCCGTGCAAGGAGTGCCTAGGCTGGTTAAAGGTCTCAGGGTTGCAAACCTGAGGGAAGTGTTAGAAGACTGCTGCTGCAGGGGTGCGCAGAGTCGAAATACTTCAACACTCATTCGTTGTTGAAGATTTGCCACAATGAATGCGCGAAAAGTTTCTTTCTGGGGTAATTAAGAGTCGTAAGGAAACCCACGAAGGATAGACCCTCAAATTCAAGGAAGGATTGCACAGAGAAGTTGTGGAGGAAGTTGCAAGCAGGCGCTGCAAGTTTCCGCGCAGAAGAACAAGTCTTCGTGGTGAAGTTACTTGGTTCATTTCGTAGAATCATCAAAAGGAGAATGGACGATCGAAGTCATCCAAGGAGACTTCACGAAATCCCAAGGGTCGGTAGATCTCGTTAAGGTGCTAGGAGGTTACGGCGAGAATGTCCGAGGGTTTGAAGCTCAGGAGGAGCATAGTTGTTGATCAAGACCACTAGGATTGTCGGATCTACACGTGATATCGTGTATCGGGGATTCGCGAGTAGAAGCTCCAAGTTGTTGCAAAAAACATTGCGATATCGCGATCCACGATATCTTGATGAGCCCAGAACCATTCATTGTTGAGGATGCGTGTCAGGAGATCCAAGGAAGTCGGGGTTCAGAGCATCGGAGTTTTCGAAGGTAAGAAACTCTTGCATGTTGGAATCACAAAACGCGATATCCCGATGGGAGAGTTGTGTAGCCCACAGCCGGAGCTAGTGGAGGACAGGTGGCACAGTATCGAGGATTGGGAAAAGGAAAGTCCCGAATCCATTGACATCAAAATTCACGATCCCACAAATTTCGAAGTCTCGACGAGGTGATGGGACCGTTGAAAAGTCAACTCGTGCATGTGCATCGGAGATTCGGCACATCGGGGTTCGGAGTTTGGAAATCCCATTTGCTGACACCGTGAGTGATGAAATACCGATAGGGAGGACTCCGATAACAAGAGAAGAAGTCAACATTGACTCGCGTCGAGGTTCAGGGAATCATGAGGCACAAAACACGGGACTATAGGATTCGCGAAATCGCGAAGTCCGATTTCCCGATCGTTAAGGGAAATCTTTGAAGAGTTACTGTGGGTAAGGAAAATTCCCGATAGGGAATTAGAAGAACATTTGAGTTCTTCGGGCCGAAGAGAAAGAAGATCCTATGAGTGCACTTGGAACTTCCGATCTGCGGGTGGTGAAGGGGCCGCGTAGCTGTCAAGTTCTATCAGAGCAGGAAGATCTCTTTTCTTTCTATAGTAAAGAAGGAAATTCGCCATGCTGCCGAGAAGAGAAAGACAGTCACCTGATCCAGAAGATAGGGAGGTGAGGAGAAGAGGCAGGCAAGTAGAAAATCTAGAAATGGAAAGGCAAATGCGTGATCTCTGAGCAAGACTTGAAGACATGGAGACAACCCAAAGACGCACAGCTAGTGCAGGGGATCTGAGTGATTCCGACAATGAAGTTGAAGCTAAATGAGAAGAGGAGGTTGCAGCCAAGGATGCAACAAATGAACGCCTAATTAAAGCTATTGCCAGGATGGGTGCAAAGGCGAAAATGGACATTCCAGTCTATGAGGGAAATCTGGATGCAGAGGAGCTACTAGATTGGATTAGAGCTCTCGACACATACTTCAATTATGAAGATGTCGAAGAAGACAAGAAAGTCAAGCATTCTGTCACGTGCTTGAAAGGACATGCAACATTGTGGTGGGACGAGCTACAAGCTGACAGACACTGCAAGGGAAAGAAGAAGATCAAGAGTTGGGATCGAATGATTGCGAAGATGAAGGCGAAGTTCATCCCAAGAGACTACCAAATTTCTCTATTCAGGAGGATGCAGATCCTGAGACATAAGTTGATGACAGTGAAAGAATACACTGAGGAATTCTATCGAATGAACATCAGGTCAAGTCATCGGGAGAGCGATGATGAGAAGGTTTCTAGATATCTGAATGGTCTGAGATATGAAATTCAGGATGAATTAAGCATGGTAACCATCCGAACTGTGGAGGATGCTTATCAGATGGCTCTGAAAGCAGAGGAGAAGCTGAGTTGAAAGAAAGGTCAGCGAGGGCGAGGCAGAAGTCAGCCCAGAGGTAAGGTAGTTGCCCAGGACAAATACCAGAAGTCCAAGGAGGAATGGAAGAAACCTCAGGGTAAGGTTGAAAGAGGTGGAACCTCACAGAGAGGGACACATGTTGAACAGAGAGGGCAGCATACACAACAGAGCGGAGGATATGCTGATGGAAATACTTTTCCTCGTACCATAGGAAGAGGAAGAGGAAGAGGTGGAGTAATCACATGTTTCACATGTGGGAAGAATGGGCACAAGTCTTATGAGTGTCCAGAGAAAAAGGACATTGGAGAAGCTCACATCACAGAAGCGCAGAGGCGAGATGTTGAGGCCGAAGATGCTGAAGGCGGAAGATCGCTTATGATGCAAAAATTCCTTTTGACACCCGAGAAGGAGGGGGAAAGCTCAGTTCAAAGGACCAGACTTTTCAGAACAACTTGCAAGACCAAGGACAGGGTGTGCAAGGTTATAGTAGACAGTGGTAGCATGGATAATCTCATATCCAAATAGATGGTAGAGAAGCTGGAGCTAGACATGACCGATCATCCCAGCCCATACAGAGTTTTGTGGCTACAAAAAGGACACCAGGTAACTGTTACTAAACAATGCTTGGTTGAATTCAAAATAGGTGGATATAATGATAAGATCTTATGTGATGTTATTGCCATGGATGTATGTCATCTATTGCTGGGTAGACCATGGAAATATGACAGAAATGTGATTCATGATGGGAGAATGAACACATACACCCTAGAGAAGAATGGGAGAACCCATATGTTGCTTCCGATAAAGGATAAGGAGGTGAAGCCAGAGGTAAGAAACACAATACTTCTCATGAGTGGGAAGGAACTTCTTACCGAAGTTAAGAAGAAACAAGATCCACAATTCTTTGTGGTCAGAAAACCGAGGATTGTTCTGACTAGCACAAGAGTGGATGATCTACCAGAGGAAGTTCAGGAACTGCTCGAAGAGTTCCCTGACATCATAGTGGACAAATTACCTCGTTCGTTGCCACCGATGAGGAGTGTGAGTCATCACATCAACCTCATACCAGGAGAAATTTTTCCGAATAAAGCCGCATACAGGTTGACACTGCAAGAGAATGACGAAGTCAAGAAGCAGGTCCAGGAGTTGCTGGACAAGGGACTAGTCAGGGAAACCTTGAGTCCATGTGTTGTTCTGATAGTACTCAGTCCAAAGAAGGATGGAGGTTGGAGAATGTGTATCGACTCAAGAGAGATCCATAAGATAACCATCAGGTACAGGTTTCCATTTCCAAGAATGGATGATCTGATGGATTTCCTGAGTGGGGAAAAGTACTTTTCAAAGATTGATTTGAAGAGCGGATACCACCAGATTCACATGAGGGAAGGCGATGAGTGGAAGACAACCTTCAAAACTAACGAAGGGTTGTATGAATGGCTAGTCATGCCATTTGGTTTGACGAATTCACCGAACACCTTTATGAGGTTGATGAATGAAGTCCTGAGGGAGTTCATCGGGAAGTTTGTCATTGTATATTTGGATGACATACTGATTTACAGTAAATCAGTGGCTGAACACCTGAAGCATTTGGCTACAGTGATGAAAAAGCTACAACAGGAAAAGATGTTGATTAATATAAATAAGTCCTCATTTATGAAGACGGAGCTCATTTACTTGGGTTTTGTTATTTCGGCTAATGAGTTGAGGATGGATCCGGATAAGGTAGAAGTGATCAAGAATTGGCCATCACCAAGAAGTTTTCATGGTTTGGCTAGTTTCTACCAGAAATTCATCAGAAATTTTAGTGGGATTAGTGCAGTGATGATGGATACAGTGAAGAAGCGGCATAAGTCTTTTCACTGGATAGCAGAGGCTGAAAAGAGCTTCAATCTGTTGAAGCAGAAGATCACGGAACAACCAGTGTTGGTGTTGTCGGATTTCCAGAAGACATTTCAAGTGAAATGTGACGCAAGCGGTTTTTCCATAGGAGCGGTCTTGAGTCAGGAAGACAGACCGATTGCATATTTCAGTGAGAAGCTGGATGATACAAAATTGAAATATTCGACGTATTATAAATAATTTTATGCTATCATATAGGCACTAAAGAAGTGGAGGCATTACTTGATCCCAAAAGAATTTGTTTTGTACAGTGATGACCACGCATTGCAGTTCGTGACTCAACAGGAGAAGTTGAATCAGAAACATGCAAAATGGGTAGAGTATATGCAGAATTTCACATTTGTGATTAAACACATTTTGGGTGCTGCTAACAAAGTGGCTGATGCGTTGAGCAGGAAGTGTTTGTTGTTGCAGGAGTTCCGAGTCAAAACATTGGGTTTTGATAATCTCAGGGACATGTACGCAGGAGATGCATATTTTGGAGAAGCATATGAAGCAGCTGAGAATCCAGTTCTCAGAGATAGGAGTCCTTGGATAGATTATATGATCCAAGAGGGGTTGTTGTTCAGAGGCAATCAACTGTGTATTCTGAATTTCTCCATGAGGGAGAATCTGTTGAAGGAGAAACACAGTGGTGGATTAGCAAGACATTTTGGCCATGACAAAACATTTGCGAAGCTGAGCGAATCATATTTTTGGCCAGGGATGCGGTCAGAAGTCAAGCAGTTCATTGACAGATCTAGAGTTTGCCATCATTCGAAGGGGAGAAAGAAGAATGCAGGGTTTTATCAGCCATTGCCCATACCAGAGAGGCCATGGGAGGGAATTAGCATGGATTTTGTATTGGGGTTGCCGAGGACACAAAGAGGTGTTGATTCAATCTTTGTGGTCATGGACAGATTTTCCAAGATGGCACACTTCATCCCATGCCAGAAAACTAGCGATGCGACTCACATCGCAAATTTGTTTTTCAAAGAGAGCATTCGACTTCATGGGTTGCCGAAAAGTATAGTTTCGGACAGGGACACCAAATTCATAAGACATTTTTGGAGGACCTTGTGGAAGAAGCTAGGAACTAACTTAGCGTTTAGTTTTTCTTATCATTCTTAGACGGATGGGCAAATGGAAGTGGTAAATAGAAGTCTGGGAGACTTACTGAGAAGCTTGGTGACAGAGCACCACAGCAGTTGGGACCACGTATTGCCACAGGCAGAGTTTTCATACAATGACTCAGTGAATCGAAGCACAGGGAAGAGTCCATTTCAGGTTGTATATGGGATGCATCCGAGAGGAGTTTCTGAATTGCAAGATTCAGAACAGACTGTTACTAGTAGCGCTAGTGCAGAAGAATTCACTTAGGCGATGAGGGAACTTCACAGCCAAGTGAAGGAGTGATTGCTAAAATCAAGCCAGGAGTATAAGCGCAGGGTAGATCATCATCAGAGACAAATTCAGTTTGAGGTTGGTGATCTAGTTCTGGCACATTTGAGAAAAGAAAGGTTCCTGAGGGGAACATACAATAAGCTGAAGATGAAGAAAATCGGACCATGTAAGGTCTTGAGAAAATTCGGAGAAAATGCTTATGAGATTGAGTTTCCAAATGGGATCGGAATATCTCTGATATTCAATATCATAGATTTATACCCATACAGGGCTGGAGAAGCAGAGACTGGAACAGAGCAGCCAGTGATCCATTGGATGAAACAATTACCAGTTGGAGAGAAGCCACAAATAGAGTGCATACTGGACAAGAGAGTGGGTAAGAAGACCAGGCGGAAGCAATACTATGAGTATCTGGTCAAATGGAATAACCACCCAGTGGAAGATGCCAGCTGGGAGACTGAAGCAGTGATACAAAATCATGGACAGATCATGCAAGAGCTCATGGACAGGAGCCCATGAATTTTTTCAAGCCGAGGAGTATAATGCAGGAGCATCGCCAACACAACAAGCGAGCCAGCGCAGAAGCGGAAACCAGCTGGATAAGCCAACGCAAATTTTAAAAATGCTTTGGGATTGTTATGCAGATTTTAAAATGACTCATTTAAGATGAGGCGCACTTGTACATTGTAAGGGGACCTTGAGCGGATAACTCTCATCCTTAGGTAGATAGTCGGGATTTAATAGATTTAATACAGTTAGATAGTAATTTAATTCTAGATTTGATAGCTTAGAGTCCAAGAGGGAAAACTGATATAGACACCCTACTTGGTACATTGTAACATTAGCCTGAGCCTGAGCATAGAGAGAAGATTCAGGAAGAGAAGAGCATGCAGAGAATTGTATGAAGAACACCCATGTACAGGCATTTGAATTAATAGAAGAAAGCTTTGATTCAAATTCATGGGTTGTGTTGTTTCTCTGTGTATTGATGTTATGCTCATGAATGTTTTCTTCCTGTCATAAATTTCCTTTCATATGCTGTGTATGTGATTTCATGATTTAATTGAAGTCTGAGAGGGAGATGGAATGAGTTTCAATTGTTTCTCTATTTGAGCTAGAGAATTCCTGCAATGAGTGTAGTCGAATCGTCCGCAAGGAGTGCGTTGACAAAAGGGCTTAATTAGAGGTAGATTTTGTTCTCATTTCCCCAAAGGTGCAGTTAGGCACAGTGCCGTGCAAGGAGTGTGTAGGCTGGTTAAACGTATCAGGGTTGTGAACCTGAGGGAAGTGTTAGAATACTGCTGCTGCAGGGGTGCGCAGAGTCGAAAGAATTCAACACTCAGTCGTTGTTGAAGATTTGCCGCAATGAATGCGTGCAAAGTTTCTTTATGGGGGACTTAAGAGTCGTAAGGAAACCCAGGAAGGATAGACCCTCAAATTCGAGGAAGGATTGCACGGAGAAGTTGTGGAGGAAGTTGCAAGCAGGCACTGCAAGTTTGCGCACATAAGAACAAGTCTTCGTGGGGAAGTTACTTGGTTCATTTCGCAGAATCATCAAAAGGAGAATGGACGATTGAAGTCATTCGAGGAGATTTCATGAAATCCTGAGGGCCGGTAGATCTCGTTAAGGTGCCAGGAGGTTACGACGAGAACGCCCGAGGGTTTGAA
This sequence comes from Picea sitchensis, assembly GCA_010110895.2. Classification (NCBI taxonomy): domain Eukaryota; kingdom Viridiplantae; phylum Streptophyta; class Pinopsida; order Pinales; family Pinaceae; genus Picea; species Picea sitchensis. Next base: position 16,227 of record SNQJ01S0069596.1, on the reverse strand, counting down.
GCTCAGGAGGAGCATAGCCGTCGATCAAGACCACTGGGATCATCGGATCTACACGTGATATCGTGTATCGGGGATTCGCGAGTAGAAGCTCCAAGTTGTTGCAACGAACATTGCGATATCATGATCTGTGATATCCCGACGAGCCTAGAACCATTCATTGTTGAGGAGGCGTGTCAGGAGATCCAAGGAAGTTGGGGTTCGAAGCATCAGAGTTTTCGAAGGTAAGAAACTCTTGCATGTTGGAATCATGAAATGCAATATCCCGACGAGAGAGTTATGTAGCCCATAGTCGGAGCTAGTGGAGGACAGGTGGCACAGTATCATGGATCAGGAAAAGGAAAGTCCCGAATACATTGACATCAAAATTTGCGATCCCGCGAATTTCGAAGTCCCGACGAGGTGACGGGACCGTTGAAAGGTCAACTCGCGCATGTGCATCGGAGATTAGGCACATCGAGGTTTGAAGTTTGGAAATCCCATTTGCTGACACCGCGAGTGATGAAATCCCGACAGGGAGGACTCCGATAACAAGAGAAGAAGTCAACTTTGACTCGCGTCGGGGTTCGGGGAATAATGAGGTACAAAACACGCGACTATAGGATTCACGAAATCGTGAAGTCCGATTTCCCGATCGTTAAGGGAAATCTTTGAAGAGTTACTGTGGGTAAGGAAAATTATCGATAGGGAATTAGAAGAACATTTGAGTTCTTTGGGCCAAGGAGAAAGAAGATCCTGTGAGTGCACGTGGACCTTTCGACCTGCGGGTGGTGAAGGGGCCGCGTAGTCATCAATTTTGTAATGAAAATTTCCTAATGTGCACATGGAAGATTGGCCAGGACTTCTTTTGAGTTTCCTTTAGCTCTATTCTGATACTGCCTTTCACTATTTGGTGTGCCACTTCCCTACACACCAGTCTATCTGAGAGGAACTTTGGTAGTGCATGAGGGGGAAATTGAGCACCCATAAACCCTGATGTAGGAGAAACTTTCTTCAATGAACCAGTCTTCTATTGGCTTGATATTCTTTGAAACTGTTTCAGAGATACAAGGAGGGTCACAACCGAAAAACATTTTATGCATTGGTATTACCACAAAATGACATATTTCGTAAAACAATTTTTTTGCATTTTCTTCCCACAGCACAGAGTGGTACTCGTGAATGGGTTCGAGGCAAGTTATGTTCCAATTCCATTTCATTAGGGGAAATGGAGTCATAAAAAAAATTGCATCCATGATATATGCCGACATGTAAAAGGCCACTGGTTGACCTCGAGATCTTCCAGCTTTGTAATCTGAAACCTCTTTGGCTATGTTATCGGATAAAATTTTGTCCCAGTTGAAACTAAATCCTTCTGATGCTTCCTCTAAAAAGGGCACCCATTATGTGGGGAAATGACAGGGATTCATTTTTCCAAAGAGTCTACACAACATCATGGCTACATAAACCATGTACTCATTCAAGGAAGATGTGGCGTAAATTCCATGGGTATCTACCCTAAATTTTGATGGACATCTCCACCAGCCTTTGATTAAATCAGGGTAAGTTTGGCCTGCCTCAGTGCATTCCTTTCTCTGAAATTCGGCTATCAATTCGGCATTGTAAATGAATTTAGGATTGGGTGAGATTTTGTACATAGCCTGGATATGTTCAGCTCTGAATGAGCCAATGGTAACCCCTTGTTCATTTAAAATGCTTCTTGTTGGAATATCAACTTTCTCTAAAGCCCAACTGATCATGTCATTGTACGCCATGAGCCATGGGCATGTTGCAATCTTGTGAAGTTCTGATTATGCTATGTCTCGAAGGTGATTCTCATAATCGTTAAGGGAATTTTTTATCTCGTAATCCATATTTTCGTAGATTTGTCTCCATGATTTGATCGAGTCGATAGCATGTGGCATGGTGTCGGATATGACATCTCCCTCTGGGATAGAAAACTCAGCGATATCTTCACTTTTTTTAGATCCCTTCTTTGGTGCTATGTCTTTCATATTGAAATGAGAAACTGTCATGGAAGAGAGGTGTGTAATCTTGGCTGGATGCGAAGTAATCTTGATAGAAAGAGAGAGAATAAGTTTCAAAACACAGACCTTTAATTTTCTTTTAACTCATTTTACGGTGAAAGTACTGACGCAGCTTCCAAGAATTTAATACCTTTAATGCAAAGAATATTTCTGAGATACACATTTGTGTCACAAAAATCACCATCTATCCGTTATTAATGTGGCCGTATTTCAGCCATTCTAAAATCAAAATTCAAAAGATCTCGTTTGACGGAAATCGAAAAAGAAAGTACCTAAGAAGTTTAATTACCATTAAATGTATTTTTAAAACGAAGTTAGTTCTATTTAAACATTGGTATTGAGTCAGGACTTCACATTTTGAGGTTTCAGGGATCGCGCTTACATGAGGTATGTCACCACTAAACCCCGAATCCCAAAATCATGATGGGATTAGTTTTAGGCCTTAACTTCGATATTGCGTCGGGACTTCGCATTTCGAGGTTTCGGGGATCACACTTACATGAGGTATGTCGCCACTAAACTCTGAATCCTGAAATCCTAATGGGATTAGTTTTAATTAATCAAGATTAAGATTGACTTCCACTTCTTTCAGGAAATTGGGAATTAGTATTTCGCGATTCAAAATGTATTGAAAACATATTGTTCTGAGTAAACCCGAATCCCAAAAGGTTAAAAGATGGTTAATTAACTCCTTTAGGGATTTAATTTATTGTGATCAAAAGTACTTTATATTACATGCATTTAGACTTTAAAAACACTTGATCTTTCTGTCTTTTATTATAATAAAGAAATGAAATCATTTCGAGACTTTAGTACTAGTCTTTTTGGACTGATAGTGAGGATTATACCTTATGAAAATCCGAATCTCGAAAGAGGAAAGTTTTAGTTTTAGAGGTAAAAAGTTTAAAACCTAAACTTGGTTTCAACATAGGCTCCAATTGGGGACCTTGTCTCCTTGTGGGATGAGGATAATGGGCGGACTTAGTGCCTTTTATTGGGTAAATGGGGTTAGTTATTCTAGTCTGTGAGACATAGTTGTGAATACCCTACTAGGAGGATAAAGATTCCAACCTTAACCTCGGAAAACATTCAAGACCAAAGCGTTTGACAATCATGAAATAGGCTCACATAGAATTTCATTTCTAAAATCGATCTCAGACTTGTGCAAGATAATCAAAACAAGATTAGCCATTCTACCAGTTTTTATTTGATTGTATTCACATCAAGAGACTCTTAGAGTGTAACCTAGAATCCCATAATCTTAGAGTGTAATCTAGCTAAAAGGAGAAAATTACTAGAGCATCTTGTAAATCATGTATAACAGCCTTGTCCAATATGTAGACATTGCTTCACTGCCAGCGGGCCTGTTTAGTACCCCGTTGAAGTTATCAGATTTTCCACATTGAATTTCCTTTCACCACTTCGTTATTTTTAGCATTTAAATGTTGAGATGAGATGAGGGCAATGAAATAATGAATTTCCTTTCATCATCTCTTTAGATTAGATGGGGACAATTGATAACGATTTTTCTTTCACCATCTCTTTATACACATTTTCTTATGAAGTGAGGGCAATCAATAAGTATGTAACATACTCAGGGGAAATATACTGCTTAAATTTTTTTACGCCAAGGGTCTATCTGCTTTTTTTAAATAGCTCTGGATCAGTCTCCTTTTGGCCCTCAGACACTTTATGGAGAATCATGGAGAAAACTTGAATTTTTTTATTTTTTTTAACTTCCCTTGATCGAAAACGATCATTTTATTTCAGCTAGAGTGTCTAAAAAGGTTAGGATTATCCCAGACAGACATCTGGTTCAGCCAAAGTTTAGGAGAAACATATAATTTTACCTATCCTCGCTTCAAAAGTTAGTCTCAACGTTTCTGAAATTAAGATGAGACCTTCC